>JAEBDU010000098.1:2390685-2402324 GCA_016802625.1 Heliconius numata
TTTTTTTAAATATTAGGGCAGAACAAATTTTCCCAAAAAATACAACCCTAATATATGCAAATATTATAAATAAAATAGAAACGAAAAAAAAAACGCCAGCTTGTAAACGATACGTTAGTTTACATCAAACACCACTGATCCGTAAATCCGTCAAAAATGTCCGGATTTCATACGAAATACGCGTCACGCATAATATCTATAATGTATGTACATATTTTCAAAGCAACGTAAGCAAATTAAGGCATAGATATTCACCCCACTGAATTGGTGCTAATAACCGCATCTACGGCCCCAGTAGGTATACGTAGGTACGATATACGTACAATCAGAGGTATAAACTAAACAGAAAAATTTAGTTGTACAATATTAATCTTTATCAACATAAAATAAGATTTATATTTGTTTGATGTGTTTTTTATAATTTTGTGTGTAGGGCACTTTGCCGTGTGACAGGGTTTCGCTATTGAAAAAGGTTGCGTTTCGCCTCTTTTCATGAGCAGACATGACGCGATGATAGATGATGAGGTTTTTTATGGTAAAAAATGACATGGCCTGATTAAGTTTTCAAGTTTTTATCGTGTATGAGAAAAAGGGTTCTTGTAGACGTGTTTGTCGTGAGGGTTTTACGTCGTGTTATATTGCTGATGTCGTTTGTTTAGAAATATATTCGCAATTATTGCTTTAGGCAGTAAGTAGATGTTTTTGATCAATATCTTAATTGATGTTTATTATTGCATATATTTTATAATATGTGACCTTTATGTATGCTGTCAGGAAATATTTATTTATATTTAATTACAGCGATATCGGGCTGATTTAAGATATAACTGTCGTTCTGTTCCAATATATAAATAACGTTCGTGCAGTCAGGAAACAGTGAAGAACGAAATGTCTGAACATGTTTCTCTTAAAAATGGTTATTTAAACAGATGTAAATACCGAATGTTAATTCATAATTCTATTCTATTCAAAACACTTCCCATACAACTAAAATTCTTTTATTATTTTTCACATAGCACCAACAGCAGCGAACTTTCATAATAGCCAATAATTTTCCGTAAAAGCTGAAAAACGTAAAATGTTAAACATACAAAAGCACAGGCGGACTTACTTCCACACAATAACACTGATATACTGGAGCTTAACCCCATTCATTGGTGCCCCCCTAGGGGCTGTAAAAAAACTATTTGTCCACCTCCGCCCTGCGGCGATAATAATTCCACAATAGCAATAAAAAATCAGCGACAAATCTCAAAATCCCTCGGACGGCCAACTAGGCACGCCTTTGAAATTATTAAGCCCGTTCAGAGACTCGTTGTTTTAGTCATCCTGATACAAATTCTATCTTATTTCTACAAGCATAGAGTTAATTTTAGATTAACTATCACAATGAATGTTACATCTTTTTGTTTTAAGAAACTGTTTACGATGCTATGGAATTTTACACTGCACAGTTTAATACAGAACGTAGTATTTCGTCTCGTTCTACCAGCAATTGCTATCCTGTTTTACGGTCAAGCTCATTCAATCTGACTTCCTATAATCCAATGCGGGAGCGGACAGACGAGATTTGTAGAGTACTTTGGGTTCCCGTGTTCGGAAAATATCATATAGGTCTTAGCTTTGTGGCGGCTTAAGGAAAATTGGTAAGAAATGTATTTTAAGTGGTCATTTCTCAAATAAAACCTATTGTAGACAGAGTTCTTCGAGTGCCTTTTAGTGTAAAAATATTTATTAAAAATTTTGGTGATCACCTAGGTCCATAAGGTGGTCTTATGTTAAAGAGATTTTCATAATGAGCATCTAAAGTATATAATACCGAGAAACTTAAGATTAACGTGTAATCTCCACAATATTCTTACTACATGGCTTATCTTGCTAGATCCTTTCCTAAAATTATTAAACTTGATTGGAAAAAGGATTGGAATAGGTATTTATTAATTATGATATAACATCAAACATAATTTGCACATACATACTACATACGTATATTAATTACACATCCCTAACAGAATTGCAAAGCGATCTGTGGTTTAACAGCCAGTGTCAATCACAAACCGCCCGACACTTGTCTCTAGCATTATATACAGTTATGGAACATCGTATAGCAATATTGTCTTTGGACCTAAATCAACAGAATAATTACTATTTACTAATCTATTGTGTAATTTGAATTCAATTATAAACTCTACTATATCTATATTTACTTTCTAATTCTCGATACTATGCGAATAATCCTGTCTATGGTTGTCGCACCATGACAGGATTACTGGACCAACAGTTGTGGGGTTAAGGTATAAGCTTAGGCGGAATTAATATATTTATAAAATATTTTGGATTGTAAATGAATAAAAATTTATGACAAAAGTATTCATTTTTTTATTCCATAAAACATTTGTGAAGGATCCATATAGATTTTTATTATTATCAAGTGTGACATTTCTTCCTTATTACTAATTAAGGCACTCCGTTCCCATTCTGCTCCATTTCCGAGATATCGCATATTGAGTGGTGGAACTCAACGCTTCGCTTTCTCTTATTACCAGAGCGAGGAACAGAAAATTATTTCCCTCAGTGAGAAATTCACGACATCAACGGTCTAAATAACTTTTTTGTGAATATAAACTCCAATAACTTAAACGTTTACAACTTACACCTCCTACCACATGGTAACTATATCCAATACACGTTTGATTGATTTATTACTGTATATGTCATTCAGCAGTGAAGGACGAACAATGAAGTGAACGAGATCACCGAGTGATTAGTGATGCCACCGATAGATCCCCAATCAACCCTATACAGACTGAAAATTCGATTTGAAAAGTTTGAGAACTATATTATTACTGTTTTTGGTACACTTGTACACGTTCTTATTAATAACAAATTTAGCTTTTTTCATCTTATATAAATATAATTTTTATTAATTTAAAATGAAGTGCCTGTCTTGTTACTAAATTACAAAGAAATAATTTTAAATTTTTTGTTTGTCTTACTGTTTGACCAGGTTTCTCTCCGGAACAGACTAACCTTTGTCAAAAATATGTGTATGAAAGTAATGTCAATATTAATTACCAATACGGATCCTCTTAAGAAACAACTTATTATCTTATTTCTTTATATTTTATATAAAAGATTTTTAAGTCTTCACAAGGTGTTCATTAAAATGACTTTAGAATTTTATGTCCGTCCATAACAAAAATATCGTCGTTGAAGCTTGAATTTCAGCCAATAAAACGTTGACTTTATTCCGTCGGATTAAGTCGTTCGAAACTTGCAGGAGGAACTATTCTATCCGGTATGTTATGAAAACTGAACATAGGATTTTAGTGATAGCAAGCGTAGCAGTTGCTTAGAACGATATGGCTTTAAATATTCAAATATATCCGAATTGGATCAAAAATCTGACAAAATTTCTGAGGAAATCTTTCTGAGGAAATTTTGAATGTGTGTGTATAAATTAATGAAGTAGGGTTTGAAAATCCCCCCTTGTCTGCCTTCTAATTAGTTAAGGTATAAGGTATTACATAATTTTCTTGCTTCACGCAGTATCCTGTATTTAGCAGGACAAGCAGGAGTTGGAGTTATCAAACTTCCGATCTGACCTTACCGAAAATTTTCGAGACATTGTATCGGAAGTCGGAAAAATGTTCTGTTAAATGTTCTGTTTGGCTTTATAATTCATATTTAACTAAACATCAATTCCTTTCTAGTCATTTTCTTTGACCTACTTTCTCATTGGAAATAAAATTAAATGGTTGAAACCTATTAAAAAAACATAATATATATGAATTAATAATATTTTAACTTAACAAATTTCATAAGTATTTTATATAAATTTTCGTAGATATGCCAAAATGACTATGTAACTGCTTAAGAAGTAGCGCCTGCAGCTTACTTCATAAGTACTTAAGAGAGTACTTTATTTTGTTTTGTTATCTCTCAATTGCAGTAATGGTTTCACCGCATATAATTGCAATCCTCGGCTAAGAGTTAATTTGGAGAGTGTCCAAATTTTGCTTTTATCCGCAAATAAAAGTCGAAATACGTTAGTATTTCTAGTGGTAATACTATTTTCAAGATTATTTTTATAGTTATTTATTTATTTTAGGAATTTATTTTAAAAGTGTATTATGGACGACATTTTTCTATATGATAATATTAACTTTTAGGAACAGTTGAATTCTTACCAAGCATCCCAATAAATAATGTTTTCCACATGAATCTTACTGATTTATTATAATACTAGCGACCCCTTGCGGCTTCGCCCGCTTTTACTACTGGATTATTCATATAATGTATGTTTGCAAAGCACTTAAGATAATGTGAAAATTAATTAAACTTTAATGCAACCCGCATTTTTGTAGTTTCAATAAGGATTTTCCAATTGTTTTACTCGGCAAGGATTTTATAGTAGGTACCGTAATTTTAAATCTGTGCTACTAATCTTTTCAAGTACTTATTAAAATATATTTAAATGACTAATTTTAAACGGAAGAAATTATAAACAAAAGCCTACCTACTAATAACTACTACAAAAAATATGAAACCAAATATATCGCGCTGAAATAATACATTCAACTCCAATTATCCAATACGTGCAAACGCATCTAAATCTTCGTTGCTATGCCTCTATAGCGGGCGGGTTTTTTTTTTCGAGCTTGTGGTTAATGCTGAAGAGGGTATTCTGTCCCTGATGAAAAGCAAGCACTACGTGGCTGCCTGTGAGGAAAATTAAATAGAATGCATTGGCCGGGAATCGAACCCGGGCCGCCCGCGTGGCAGGCGTGCATTCTACCACTGAACCACCGATAACTGCTTATGACGCGCTTGTATAAGCAAAACGTCGCGGGGCGCGTTTCGCAGCAAGGATGTTTTAATATTGTAACAACTTCTAAAGTACTTATTAAAATGAAAAAACAGTAAAGGACAGTTTTGATCTACATTAAATGGCCAACGTAACTAATATACTTATTTATATACTGAGAGTAAGGGATAAGTAAAACTTGAGTCGGCACAGCTGATGAGTCAACGGCGTGACGTGTCAACAATTAAATGCGTTTTTCTCTAAAACTATTCGCAATTTCGAAATAGTGTAAAAAGCAAATTTTATCTTCGTTTAACGTAGAAAATTAATAAAGTATTTTAAAGGATAAGGATTAATACCATTATGGAAAAATATCCTTCACAATAAAAAATATATTGAAATTACTATTTTTAGACAGAAATATGATCACTACACGTTATCCTTAAAAGATAAAAATATGCTCTCGCGGACTTTTTTGTAGATCTTATTAAGAGGAACAATACTCCAGTACATTATTTTCATGTAGTACTTACCATTAAAGCAGCGCATGCGCGAAAGTGTCTCAACGGGTAGGACTTTAGACACATTTCTCGTATTTACGTTAATTTATATAAAAATTTACAAATAATAAACTATATATAAACCTTCCCTGAGAAATACTCGACCTAATGGTGAAAACCGCATAAAAATCTGTTGGGTGGTTTAGAAGAAGAAGAGTTAGAAAGTTCAGACAGACACGAAAAGCGACTTTGTTTTATAAGATATAGGAAATGTGATTTGTAACATCAAAACTGACTATACTTAATGCGATGCTATTCTTTAGTTTTATAATAATATGTAAAATATATGTATAGCTAAGTAAATAAAATAGAAAAAGAAAAACACAAAAATATAGAGAATAAATGTAAAAATAAAATATAATTGACCGAAATTTAATCAATAAAAAAAATCGCGTTGAATTTTATTTAACGTATCGAATGAGTTGCGTAATAATCGCCCTGCTCTGTTAACACAACGGCAGCTATATTATTATCATTTCTCTATGTAAATTTAAACTAGCTCGTTTGCGTTTTGACGCTAACGAGTTCGAATATTATTTTTGTGAAAGCATATTTAAATTTTATTAAAATATATCCATATTTTTTGACGACGAATAAATTAAATAATTAATTGGTCGAGATTTAGAGAAGAGAAGAGAGAAGTGTTGGTACATCTTATATACATTTTTAGGTCATCCTAGGGCAATGGGATGTGATAGTTGAGAGTTCGATTCCTACTCAGGGGAATGAATTATTTGCATTTTCTCGCTACAGTACGACATGGCCGCATGAGTTCCGCCACTCAACACGCAATTTCTCATAAAAAGGCGGAAGGCGACGTACAAAACATCTTGAAATATAAAAAGATTTCAAGATAAATTTGACTCTCTCTTCTGACTGCAAGATGAAGTTGAAATGTGAAGAAAAAATATTCTAATATATTTTTCATATGAAACAGAGAGCATGATTGCAAAACCATTCTCTTTTTTTTAATTTTTTTAACTTCACGCTGCATCCTGCACATAGCACGGTAAACAGAGGGAAGCTAATGATAAGACGCTACGTTTCCATTAAGACATATCTGTCCCCCCACTTTCCTCGAGTGGGAATTATATTGAATAAATTATTTCAAATATCATAAAATAAATTACTTTTCCTTATTGTAGATGCATAATTTAATTATATAGGTAAGAATTTTATTCACAATGTTTCTTTACGTATATTGTGACCATTCCATACTTAATGAATTCCGATCATCTGATGTAAAAGCACGTCATAAATTGTATTTTTCGTTAATTGAAAATTTTGTAGTTGAAATATTTTTACTTCTGAAGCATGTAAATAACAATAATACCTACTTAATTGTATATAAAATTATTTAAATTTATATATTGTGGCGCTGCATATTACTGCACAATATGCGATGTCATTAAAGTGAACAGTAAAAGAGAGAATAGTGTCTTCTCAAAGACTTTCCGGATTGCCAGTCTTTGTCTACGTTTATCATTCCATCATATATATATATCATCATATTTTGCTCAAAATTTATGTACTTTAACTTTTTATTTTTATAAAAACGATGCACGAAATTAAATAATTGATTAAGCATTAAAATAGTAAAAGTGGGGAACGGACAGAGAGAGAAAATCTTAACATTAGGTTTCGTGCTTACCCACTCTGTGGGCTACTGTATGAAGCTGATTTATTTTTTTTAATTAAAAAAAATAGAAATTACGTGCATAACAGCATACGTAATACACAAACACATTACACGTCAAAGAATTTTCCACCACTCGGTAAGCCCAGCATTATTGATGGCGACACTAAAGGGTTTTAAATGTATTAGGCTGGCGTCTGCCCAATAAATTTTGTTTGGGAAACTCGTGAATTTTATGAACGCTTACTTGAGACAAAAATGTTACATTTTGTAAGAAAATGCGTCTGTAATGCGACTGCAAGAAATTATTTATAATGGAAAATCTGTTTCCCGTTAAATGAAGTAGGCAGAGTGAGCCTAGTGTTAAGACACTTTGTTTTCCACTATCCACTGTGAAACTAACAAAAAAATACAATGTACAAAACAGAGACCATCGTAACGCAGCGAGACGTTTGTTTGTTTTATATTCGCGACGATTGTTGGTTCGATTTCCACTCGGGGGAATGAATTATTAACAAAGCAAAGCGTAGCGTTGAGATCCGCAAATCAACGTGCAATGCTTTGAAATTTCAGAAAAAATGGAGCACGGAGTGTGTTAACACTAGGTTACCACTGTTTTTACTACGCGGAATACATTGTGAATCTAAAAAAAATATGCAATGGATAAAATTAAGCAAAATCATAGCAAGCCATATGTATTAAAATTAAGAAATTACTTGCCCTATGAACTCCATTACATTTTGTATTAAGTATAAATTCAATTGCTACTTTAGCTAATACGAGTATATAACGCATACTGTCTTAGTGTTCCAAGCGTCCGCGCCATAAGTCCTTTGACGAGGGTATTACCATGTAGGATCCTGTAATTTCAATCTAATCCACAACAGTTTAAGGAGAATAGTTATACTTGGTGTAATTTGGGAGAATAGAGACCTAAATCTTTAGGTCTGTATTTATGCATTGAAGTAGAAAATTAACCGTCTTCAATTTGATAGGAATGGGGAAAACGCTATGTTTTGACGCTAGGTTTCCTCTGCCACCTCTGATGTGCAGAGAAAAACGTAAATCTGCCAAAAAAATTACGAATGTAAATGGTCGATATCGTCTAGGAATCTACAATATTTTACAGGATTACAAAATTTTAATGTAATTAAAACACAAACGTATCGCAAATTAAAGTTGCTTCGTAACAAATATATATGATGATTCGATTAATAATGTACACAAGTAAGCAATTAACATATTTACCTCATTGTAATAAAACGTATTTTGGCATAACAGAAACAGCTCCAGAACACAGACCTGTTTTCATTAAGGCTCTATCAAGAGCCTTTAAAGTTTAATTGAGTTGTGGATTTTAGTACTAACGACGATCGGAAACTAACAAACTGTGTTAAGAAATTTTGTATTTTGACTCTTTAAACGAAATAGCCTATTATAAGGGCTCGAAGCTGAGATGAGGTTTTAACTAGATTTCCAATATTCATAGTTATAAATGAAATTTACTCGAAAATGCTTATAACAGAGGAATATTGATATTTTCTGTAGCTGTTCCAGTATATAAGTATTTTATAGGTAGAAAAAGACGTAATGTAAGGACATTCTTCATTCTCCGTTTATCATTCAGTTTTCAGAAATTGCGTGTAGAGTAGTTATCTTCTTTTTCTTATGTAAAGTATTTCCTGTTTTGGCAGATTTTAGCGCACGCAAAATCATTTTAATTTACCTAATCAACTGACTGATTCCCAAATCTACCATAGCACATAGAGGCATACATTATCCCGGTTCGTCACGCTGGCATTTATTAATGTATTGTATATAATATATACAATACAATACAATACAAAACAATAATATAATCACCTATACAATATAAATTATATCTCAGCTTTCACAGTTTCCATTTTAAATAATAGTTAACAATGTTTTTTCATTTGTACAGAAGATTTAAAATAAATAAGATTGTAAATAAACAAGTAATGTTAATTTTCTTTATCTTGCTCATTTCCTTTGTGTTACAAAAATACGACTTCTTATTCCCAGATGCTTACTTTGATATGCTATTTAAAATGTTACCTTATTTTAATCCCTATAAAAATATATATTTATTTCACGTTTTTGCTTTAAATCTCACTTAATACGGTAGATAAAAAGAACCTGCTAGTTCTTCGATTTTTCACAATACAACTGTTGAGAGCTTCACCTACTGTAATAATACAGTTATATATTTTAATAAATGGAATTAAATACATAGTATATTAATTATTGACCCAATCCTTTTTTTATATTTTCCATGTATATAATTAACTTTTCTTTTTATTATATGAACAACTAAAATAATTAATATTGTCAACACCGTGTACCATCAAAACGGCATCTAGCCTTGCTAATTTAATGCGAGCACCTTGTAATCTGCGTCTATTATTTAAATAAATTAACATACGAGTCCATTTACATCCCAATTCGGTTTTAATTATAGCATGATAGCTTGTTAGCTTTGTATGTGGACAGCTAACATTTTGTGAATAAAAGTCAACTAATATGTCTTTTTTTTTATAAAATTTGATAATTATTTTAAAAAAAAGTAATGTTTAATGTTTTTTGTTTATTGCGCCCGCTGATTCAAGGTATATTTATATAACACTTAAAATAATGTTTAAATAAATAAAGTAAGCAACATTTAGAAGCCAGGTCGAGGTGCAGGCTTACAATTGTAATTGTGATAGGTTCTAGATTCGATCCTCACTCGAGGAAATCAAATATTAAACATAACCTAGTGTTAAAAAAATCCGTTCCCATTAAGAAACTTCCGTTCCCCACTTTCTGCCGGCATTGTGTGTTTAGTAGTTGAACTTAACATTGCGTTTTGCCTCGCTACCAGAGAGATGAAAATAGTAAATATTTCATTCCCCCGAGTGGGAATCGACACCCCAGCTGTTTCGTTTAGATTCACTTGCTGTGCCCTAGCGTCTAGCCTCGCATTAAAAGGATATATTCGTTGATAAACTGAATATCCAATGCAAAAATGTTTTATCAATTTAAACCAATAGTTCCTGAGATAACGAGTCCAGCCCAACTGACTATAATCAATAATAAGTAATGAAAATTATAATCACTCAGCTCTAGCATCTTCAATTTGTAAATCAAACTGGCAGCAAGGCTATGAGTTTGCTGAATAAATTTAGAAACGCCGCAATATTCGCTCGATCCGCTGCAAACATTGCATTCATTTACGAAGAGGAATTTAAATCGCCGTCAACTTATTTGAACTTCGTTAAACTGTGAGTTAAATGTTTTTTTTTTCTTTAATTATTTCTTTCTTGGATGTTTAGTTTATTTATTTAGTAGTATTCTGGATACCGTCATAGTACTTGCTCCGAATCTTTTACAGGAAAATGTCAATTATCAAAATTTTAAATAATTGGTTTTTTGGTATTCGTGACGAGAGATTCGAGAAGAGTATCATAAATGGGATCAGAGTATTTTAACACTAAGTTCCCTCTACTTGGTTATGTCAGATTGATCTTGAAACCGGGAAAAAAATAAACAATAACAGAGACATCGTAAATTCTGAGGGTTAGCCTTAGCGACGCTGACTTGTCTAGACCGAGGTGTGACGTTGTTTGCCTAATACAAATAGACGAATTCAGCCTATAACCACAGCAGTTAGCAAATTTAATTGACTCTTAAAGTTACTTAAATATATGACTAGAAAAAGATAATCTAAAATGTAATGAAAATATGTAATTTATATTTATAAACAATTAAAGTGCTGTATAAAGTTCCCTCACTCAACACGCAATACCTTCAGAATTCGACGGTAAGTGGGAAGTGGAGTGTCTTAACACTAGGCTCTCTCTGCCTAACGTGCCATACGACGGATGTATCCGTCGTATGGCACGTTAGGTTAGGTTAGCTTTACGCTGTAGCGTAAAGCTAAAAAAAACGAAAACCACTTAAAGTTATTCCCCACTCTATTAATTTCATCAAAAATTTCGTAATGCATCCTCCGAGAGCGTTTTAGTGCGAAGTCTACCAATCCTTTTAGGTAGTGAAAAAACTTCAACGCCAGCAGAATTTTAATAACAATTTGTTGAATGAGATGAAATCTAGTTCGTAGCTCTTGTTCAAACAAATCTCGAAGTTTGTTTACATTGGGAACGTAAAGTAATGTTATTATTCACTCCTTTTGATATTCTCTGGTAGTGTAGTGGTGGGTAATTGTTTAATTTGAAGCCGTGGTGGCGCAGGAGCACAAGCTTGCGGCTGTAAAGGTTGTGGGTTCGATTCCCACTTGGGAAATCCTTTGATTTAATTACTATTTCCTCGCCCATGTAGCGCGACGTTGAGTTTCACCACTCATATGCGGTATCTCGAAATTTTTATGGAAAGAAATGTCTTAACACTAAATTGTATCTTTATCCTGTTATGCAGGAAAAACATCGAGTTTTGGTTTTAAAACGGGAAGCCTTAAATTACCTCTTAAAGAGCTATAAACCATAGAAGGAACGCATTGTCTTCAAGGAATTTTAATTTCTGTCACTAATGAAGTCGATGGGACCTAGACATCGCAAGATAGAAGACGAGGCAATCTCCGGTTTTTAGTTTCAAAGAGCGGCTGTGTTCCGGTGGGGAA
>JAEBDU010000098.1:2402334-2478543 GCA_016802625.1 Heliconius numata
ATAAAAATTGATTAAGAAACACTCTTAATAAATATATCATTATTCGTTCGCTCGTAGTTTTTTTTAAATAAATATATGATTATCAAATAGTAATACCGGTAGTAGAAACGGAGGAAGCACTACGACAAACACGGATGAGCTTGCAATTGGTTCCGCTGTTTAGACTCCGGGTTACTTCATCTCATTTGCTGTACTATTGACGTTAGGCTGTAGGATGTCGTTATACTGCAGGGTTAGCATATATTAAATTCTTAATTAATTTAAAGTGTTATTCCATAATTAGGAGTAAAATACCTTTTTAGGAAACGTACTCGTATATATAATTGAACGAAACTTCAAGCGCGGGTTCAATTCTCGCTACGTTCAAATTTTTGTACGTTTTCCAAAAAAAAAAAAAATATATATATTAATTTCTGTATGAAGATCGTGTTTTGGCTTGCAACTTTGTGTTTGGTTGTTTTAACCATAAGAAATAAAGTTACGTTTTTTCGTATTTCGCTCGTTCGTATCGTTATTAAAAAATATTTTTACTTAATACTTATAAAATTATCACATGTAAGTCTAAAATATCATTGGGTTGTATTCATTCATGATTTATATCCACCTTCTATTACGTATACTCGTATGTGTATATCTAAATATTAAAAGCATTTTAGCGTATTGTCTCTCAAAACGACGGCTAAGGCAGCCGGTGATTAATTACTTTGGACCCTTCTTATACGCAGTTTGTGCATGCTCGTTTAATTTATTTGACACAGTTTCGTATTTTGCTCGGGTGAATTTATTTATATGTATATAAATAAATCTCTTATAGATATAGAAAGTAGGTAGGTGATGTATGCTATTTGTTAAATATATATAGGTATTTATCTTTTTTCCTTTGTAAAATAATGCTTTGTGTTATGAATAATTATGTTTTCAGCTTCCATTTCCTAAAGTGGAAACCCCCAATCTGATGCGTTAGCAATCGGAGTAGGATCAAACCGACACTCATCGCGTTAACAAGCGCTGTCCCACTGCACCGTGTTGGCACGTACTATATGAACATGTACAGATTATGCATATTCCGTAAATCAACATATTATTCTATACCTGTAGCTTGTTATGTACCCTCAATTTTGGAACCTCCAAGAGTTTCGTACCTTGTTAAAACTTATTGTAGTTGCAACTGTAGAATTTATACATTTAAAAATGCTACATAATTTCGAAAATAATTTAAATTTCTAAATCTATAATCACAAAAGACTTTGTGTACTACTTTAATTATATATAAACAAAATTTAATCATTCCAGAATCAATCAATCAATTGTTTCAGCTAATCAAACATCAAAATAATCAGAAATAAATGACAAAATGAAGTCAGCACCCTCGCCCACTCAATATTCCAGTCTATCTCACCGGTAATAATAAAAATTGATAATATCTTTGTTTTCCAATATCCTTGGAGATCGATGGCCCGCGGCTGAAGACAATCAGGGGCGCTACTAGGTACATAGATACCCGTTTTTAATAAATGAGAAATGTGCCCTCGAGACATGAACTGATATTACCATATTATGAGATTTTAATATTTTCTTGTGGCGAAATGTTGTGAAAGCTTTAATTTTTGCTTTTTTAAAGTTTTATTTGTTTTAAGTATATATTACATATTATTAACATAATATTTTTTTTGTTAACTTAATTTTTTTTGTTATTTTTATATATATTGTATATTAAAATAACAAAAAAATATTATAATATGGATTAAAAGGACTCGAAATTAAATAGTTCAACTTTTTTCGCTCTGGTGTGGAGGGCAAAGCGTGGCGTTGAGTCCTACCACTCAACACGCAATACTTCCAGAGTTCGGCTTAAAATGGGGAACGATGTGTCTTGACAGGTTGCCTCTGCCGTGTAAGCTGTTACACCGTGACGCTACAATCATTAATATTATTTTCACTTTTCACCACTTTTTACCTATTAAAAGACTTCGGTATTAAAAATTATTTTTAACAGGCTTAAGTACAAACATTAATATTAATTAATAATTTAAATTAATTCCACCACCACAATTTTTATTTCATATTTATTCAAAATTCATTATAAATATCCGTTGTATTGAAAATTTTATTGAGCAGAAAGTAAATGAAATGAACGCAAATTTCACACTCGAAGTAGTTTCAAAGGACTGAAAACTCGATATTGCGTAAAAGAGATCGCATAATAAAATTGTGCTTAAAGGAGTTGTTCTTAAGTAACATAGCGAGTGTTAAGCTTATTTTATATAACAGAAGATCTTGAATACAATCTAGTTTTAAAATATTGTGGGTTGATATCTCGAACTAAATATATTTAGTATAATGAATTATAAAGACTTAAATACTATTTACTTAGTCATATGCGAAATAAAGCGAGGAGCTGAAAAAAAATCTTTGGCTTTCATTTTCAGGACTTCTTTATCTACTTTCGATAGCAACGTACATATTATACGAGTACATGTATCAAAGACAGTTTTGAGGATACTGCAAAGTTTGCAACTTCAGTTTGAAGGAAGGTTTAAAGGTTTAACCATATTAGCATCGGCGATGTGAAGAAAATGGCAAAAAATATGCGGCAAGTGTTTCAAATTTCCTTTATGATACGCAAAGTTGCATGTGAAGACAGCGAAAAGTTTTGTGAGCCTACATATTTTAGGAGTTCTTAAATCTTAGGGTTTTGTTTACACGAGGCTTATTTTATAACGTTAGGTATAATTTAACGGTAACGGTATGTATAATTTCGTTTGGCACAGCTGGTTTTGTAACTAATGATATTAAGGAATCACTTTAAATGAATATTAATATATATTTTAATAAGATAAACTGTAACCTAGTTCCCCCTGTTTGCCACTTTCCGCCGAATTCTGGAGGCATTGCATTTTAAGTGTCAGAACTCAACGCCGCGATTTGCCCTGATACCAGAGCAAAGAAATCAAAAATATTTCAATAAATATATGAAATAATTGTTTTTCTTTTATTGAATCACTAGCGGCCCGCGCGCGGCTTCGCCTGCGTGAACTACGTTATTATTAATTTCTGTCTCCATGAGTACCTACGTCCTATAAGTGACGTCCATGCAAAATTTGAGATTCCTAGCACTTGTAGTTTCTGAGATTTCATGATGAGTGAGTGACCTTTCGATATTATATATATAGATAAAGCCGATCTTTTTACGTAGGTATATTTGAAGTAAAAATTGGATCAATTTCATCTGATTGTATTTACTAATAATTCCTTTGAACCCACTACCTATGCATAGGGATATTTCAACCACTGTTTGAATAAACACTGGAAATTATTATGTCGAAATAAATTAAAACGCTTTTAACTTTAAGATGACGGCTGTGAATAATTATGAGTTGTGAAGTTTGTTGATAAAGGAATACAAGTAAAATCACTCAATTTGGTTTTAAGTTTTTATATCCGTTTTTTAAAAATTATATTCCTTCTTTTTTCGTTTTTTCAATGGGTTCCCTGGAATGGAAAGACAAAATTTTTGAACACTAGGCTAGAGAAAATAATTTAACTATTAACTTAAAATTTAAGCAAAGTGAGATTATGCATAAAAAAAATTAAAACGAGTCAATCACTACAAATACATTTTATAATATTAATATTGAGTTTAAATTATAATTTCCACTAACTTATGATAACAATATTCAAAGCTAATATATTTCTACGTCAGCGCCAATCTCCAGCTTTAAACTTTTATTTAATCTTTCAAACTTTGTACGTCAGAATGAATTTCAAACAACTAAATTGTAAAGTTTCCTACAAGAAAACTTAAAGTATAGAGCTAGTACGTTGATGACCTATAATCATTTGCTGTTTTAATATTTACTTTAAAACTTAAAAATAGAGTTGAATTTTCAATAGCATTTTGAGGGTAGAAAGGACTTTTTTAAGTGTATTTTCATAGAGTTAAGTAAATATCATTACCGTGAGTCCACAACAGCACTCTGGCCGCGGTCTAAGATAGCCACTTAGCCAGGCACTCGTATAAAATGTGTTTTCTAAGCACTCTCCATGGGACTTCGATTTGTTTTGATGTATTAGGTTTATTTTTATACTTACTATTTGTATTGTTCGTATTCAGTTTTATAATAAAGTGGTATTGAAAATATATTTGTATTTCCAATCGAATAATAAATTATAAATAAATCTTTTAATTAAATTTTACTATAAAAAAAGGTAAAAACTGAACTTTTCGCCTTTATTTATATCTTATATGTTACCCAACCAATATATAGGCGAAAATGTTTGGTTGCCTTGTTTGTCGTGGGCTCCAATCGGTGAAATGATAATTGTAAGTTGGGCGGAAAGTGGGCAACAGAGTGTCTTACCACTAGGTTAGGTCCTTCCCTCGGCCTAACCTGCGATGCAGCCAAGTTTAAAGATAAAATCTTTTTACAACAAGAAAGGGATTAGCTTCAAAAGTAATTCTCATTGTCTGCTCTAAGAAAAGAAGATGCGTAAAATAAGAAAAATATATTCCAAAAAAATATATATTGTTGTTTATTCCAAAATGCCCTCTGTAAACTCAATTGAATTTTTGAAAGAGTGTCGCAGTTAGAAACAAAGGGCTTCGTTAGTCATTCAATTCACTGAGTTTGTTTCGTTTGGTTGATTTATTTTTATATTGTGATACAAACATTTTAAGGCTATAGTGTAAAGTTACAGTTTAAAAAGTTAGTGTTAATGTTAAAGTTAGTGTTAAAACACTCACTTCTAAACTAGTAATATTCGTTGGATAATGCTAATAGCTGTAATGGGTATAATGTTTTTCGAAAAACCAGATTTTCTTATAGTAGGTACAAAAGTAATAAAATTGGGAAAATACAATATAATTATACATCAGTACAATATGAACGGCGTGGTATTTACTTTCTTCGCAGCAAAACTTAACGCCGTTAAGTTAACGTCATTTATCTATGACCGGACATCGAACCCACAATTAGCTAAGCTAAAATAACAAACTATATTAATGAATTTATGAGAACTTTGTCATTCTACCTCTTACCATAAATAGTATAATAGATACCTCCACCGACTAACTTTCTTAAACGCTCATACAAAATCAATTACAACATGTTACAAAATGCACATGCAACTGATATAACGAATTCTAATCGAATCATCTCCATACGCTGCCTCTTCCTATACCCTCGGGCGCCGCTAAGTGAATTAAATGCTGATGGGACAAGCTACCAGGACATGAAACTAAGCTGGATTTTACATTTTCGTTATATAAAAGATAATATACTGGGTGCTTTGTTATTATGACTAGTGGTTTAGTTTTATGTTAAGTAATATGAGGAGATTTTTTTGTTTCTTTTCATTTTTTATTTTTTTAGCTTCACGCTGTATCCTGCACACAGCAGGGTACGCAGAGGAGGAGGGAACCTAGTGTTAAGAGACTGCGTTCCTAAGGACTACAGAAGACTACATGTCATCATATTTTATTCAGTTGTACGAAATAAGAAAAACTAGAATCCATAAAATTAAGTTCATAATTAAAAATCTGATATAATAATAACGCTCTAAAAAGTATGGAACAAAAAAATATTCTTAACTGAACTGGTTACGTAGAAACTAATCAAATCAGCTTTACGCTGTATTCCGCACACAGCAGGCAGAGGGAACCTAAAGACACTCTGTTCCTCATTTTCCGCAAAATCCACGTAAATTTGTAAAAGCTAAATAAATAGCATATGTCTGCATACGTTATACTTGTTTAAGAATTTAATATAAATGCTTATTGTGATATTCAGAAGACTGCTAGTCCTAATTTTAACAGGAGGAAGTGAAAGTGAACAACCCTCCTTTTTGCTTCGGCGTAGTCGGGTAAATATAACGCACTTTAACATTAAAGTCACTTGTTTATATTAAAGTCACGATGAGTATAAATATTAGTCTTGTAACTTTATATGGTACAATTATTGATATCACACAATTTTTGCATTAGCTCACAGCGGTATCGTATGACCTTCCCCGGGTATAAGGACAGGGTGGGGTCATCGATGATTCATCAATTTTACACCCCTTCTGTTGTCAGAGTGGTGGTAAATTTACAGATTATACTGTTTTTATAATATAACTATTTTTATATATATAGAAATATATTTATTTGTGGCGTAGCAGTTACTGTAAATGCGGCGCTTATGAGCCACTCACTCAAAATCAAAAAATCTAATCAGCTTCACACTGTATCCCGTATACAGCAGGGTAGGCTGTGGGAATCTAGTGTTAAGACACTCCTTTCTGCCGATGTTTTCGAGGCATTGTTACAGTCACACGCAATAGTTCGAATATTAGGTGAAAAGTGGAGAGCGGACAGAAATATTTCCGTTTTCCATATAACACCTCTTAAATTTATTTACCTATCTACTGCCTGTAAAAAATATGCTTATTGCTTGTCCATGCTTAGTTTACATCTCTTAAAAATTAATATTTCTAAAATAAGCAAGTACATAAGCTACAAAAACATACACTTAATTCATATTCGATCGTCGCAAATTCCCTACTGCCTGAGCTCATGCCAACTTGCAATATTTCAATCATAAGTTGAAGTTTTAAAATGGCGCGCCGTTCGTGATGTTTTGCAAGGAAACATTTTCAAAGAAGGCATTTTCATTGGAAGCGTTCACATGCTTTCAATGAACTTCTGCATAAGTGACCTGGAAATTTAGTCCTTTTTTAAATGTTGAGTGAAATAAGTTTGTACCGAGGAAAATGCAACCTGTATTTTGTAGCTTACAAGGTAGTATTTGTATAGAAATTTGTGTTTTTCACGTCAAAGTCAAATACTCAATGAAATATGTTGATTTTCTGAAGAATCTCAGTCACAGAAATTTAAATATTTTAATCGAATAATCAAAATGTGAATTTTCCATGATTATGTTTATATATAATTTTATATATTTTTCATGTTTTGCACCGCTAACAGCAGAATATGTAGAGACAGTGGTCGTCGTGGTGTAGGAGTACAAGTATGGGTGGGGAACGGTATGTCTCAATACAGGATACAGTGTGAAATAAAAAAAATAGTGTATATTAAAATTCCATGAAATATGTACCATCATATTAAAATAATTTATGAAATTTATAATTTCACAATTATTACCACAATTATTATGAAATTTATAATTTCATGTTTTATTTATCGTAATATATGAATTTCTCAAATCAAATGATATATAGATAAAGCTTTAATCCTAGTAGTATATTCATTCATTTAGTAACACATAGGTACTGTATTTTTCAGTTTGTGGTAACAGTGTGTGTTGTTGTTATTATTGTTGTTGTTGTTGTTATTTATGATATTAAACTAAAATATTATAACATTAAAAAAGCAAAAGATATGGTCACTGAAATTAACTACAAGTAACACCCTTAACATTCCAATAACTATAAAAACCCCAAGTTAACCTATTTACAAAGGAAGGTAAGTAAGCACCATATATCTCAATCAGTGTAACAGGTGATACCTAATTAAATAATTCCTGGCATTACCTGGCTTTTACTTAATGACAATTTAATGCGGACCACCCAGTAAAGTGTTTGCCTCTCGAAATTACCTGCTCTACTGGACACTGGAGAGTTGCTCGGTCCATGATATTAGGTACTAAAGAAATTACGTTTTTGTTTATTATTAGAATTATTTTAGCTTTACTTTGTTACGCTGCATCTTGCATATCGGTAGGCTGAGGGAACCTAGTGTATATCGTTCCCAAATTAAATTTAGAGATATTCTTTTTGGTGGAATTTAACGCCGCCCTTAGTCTTGTATGGGAATCGATCCCACAACGTTTCAAGCCGCAAGCTGTGACAACGAATATTATTTGTCTTCATTATTATTTTAATACAAAAACATTATTATATTTACGTAAATGCCATTATACGTTCAGCAAAGAAAAAAATGCGATATATGCAAATATGTATATTGCATATAATTAAATTGTATTAAATCATAAAATTGTAACTTTTTTTATTGAGTATAGCCACTATGGAGGTTCGTGTCGGATATTTTCAATAGAACTGTCTAGTGGGGAGATGATAGCTTATGTTATAACAACTTTCAACAGTTTCAGTTGTGAACTTGACTCTCCGCCTTCCTTTTTCTGTTCAATATAAATATTTTCGTTTTGTGCAGCGGAACTTGTCGCATTTTGCCTAAACAAATGAACTATCCGGTTCTTATTATTTTGTTTATATTGCAGAAATAGACGATTTTTTTTTATTTCTTTTGCTGAAATAGAAGTATTTTTTTATATTCTTTTAATGAATTGAATTTTTATTAGAACTTAAAAGCTTCTATAACAACTTGTATAAAAAATATTTTCATTTAATTAATTAAAGCGTTTTTTTTCTTCAATTATTATTCTTATTTATTCTTAAAAGAAACAAGTGTAGGGGAGAGCGGGGCTAAAAGTTACCGAGGTAAGTTGTTCCGATGGAAATAATTTCGCAGAGAAAAGTGATAGGAATATTTAGTAAACATATAGTGAAATGCAATGTGATAGCGCACCCATGGCCAGCATATTGAACAATCCAGAGGCACTCGAAACCAATGGAATAGCACACGGGTGTCGTTGGTGCACGATTGTAAATATTTTCGCATTTCATATTTTTGGTCTATCTCACAAATTTTAACGATTAGCCTCGAGTATGTTAGTGTTTTTTTTACATTATATTACTTACTATTTCGGAACACTATTTGTAAATTATTTATGTTTTCTATATCTTATTTATATTTAATTTTTTTTCAACACGTGTTTTTGGGGCTAGATGTTCCCTTTTTTTGGGGCATGTTGTGACCTCGGAAAAACTTTCGCCAAATCATTTGTACCAACAATGGGTTGTAAATATTGTAATTTTTCATACTAAAAAATATTGTAATTTAGTAACATGCGTACTTATGCTCGGAAATCAACTCGAGGTTATGTGTCATATAAGTTGATACAAAAAGCAGCGGATGTAGTTTTCAAAGATTGCAGAAATAAGATAAAAACTGTTACCAAAGAATTACATATACATATTGAGCGCGAAAAGCTAAAGCTATAAAATTTTTGTTTATTATTTTGGTTTAACAAAATCAAAATAAGTTTTATTTTATGTAAAATTATCTTTTACTTTTTAGTTCCGTTGTTTTTCGGTTCGGTTTTTTTTTGTTCAAAATTAATTCGTTTTACGATTTTAAGTGATAAGTAACCTTAAAAGTATACGTCTTAAAAGAGTGTTGGTTGTGGTGGTAGTGGTTGTAAACGAGTGGCATCTGTTGTGATATGTAAAACTTGACTCAATTAGGTATTATTTTTATGGAAACTAACATTTTGGTATATTGACAAGAAAATACATAAAAAATTTACGGGCGAATTGGGAACCTCTCCCTTTTTTGAAGTCGGTTGAAAATGAAAACTTCTTTTTTGAGGTTGCTTGAAAAGAAATGCAACGATAGGGAATCTTACTTCTGACAATAATTTTAACAAAGTTTTCCCTTGTAACTATTCCAGTGTAATTAATATTTACCAAAATAAAAACAAATTTTCTTAATTTTGACAGAATCTTATAATCGGAACCTAACCAAACTTTCATCAAACTATCCTTGAAGTGTATCCTTCAATAAGTAAATTATCTTAAAGAATCATTAGAATCAGTTGGCGTGATATTGAGTTATTCGTCATTTTGTCACACACGTACCTATACAAGTTTAATACTTGTGTAATTTTCTCATAGATACCATTGTCAAAAATAGACCAAAAAAAATTGGTTCCCACATGGGAAGCAGTACCTTTCAAATAAAAAAATCATAAAAATCGGTTCACCTAATCAAAAGTTATAAAGTAACATACATAAGAAAAGAAACAGTCGAATTGATAATCTCCTTCTCTTATAGAAGTCGTTTAAAAAAGATTTACTTTTGCGCCTGGTAATTATTATGATACTGTTGATTATTCCTTAAATAAACAGGCTTTGTTCGATTATTTATCGTTTTTTATTTTGCAAATAATAGCTTTAAAAATATGGTAACAATTTACCCCGGTCTGTTAACAACTTGCCCCAAGTCGGGGTAAGTTGTTACTTTCCGACTTCAGTCATAAAAAAATTCATAATAAAAAAGTCTTACAAAGAATATCCCAAATTACTGTTTTAATTGTAAGTCTAGATATGTAAGTTGAATTTGATTATATTGTATAAATACTAAAATCAAGTATTCGTAGCAATATTTGAGGTTAAAAAAAAATCGGAACTTTTGGCCCCGCTCTCCCCTACACTTGTTGTCTAATTAATTTTGATAGAAAGATAAAACCATTTTGTAAACAAATTAATTATTCAGTGAGCCACTCCATGTCTACTTAATTAAATATGATACTTAGTTTGTTATTTTTGATTTCTTTTTTATCAACTAGCAAAATAGATGAAATAGAAATGAAAAATGAAAACTAAACTGAAAATATGACCTAAATATTATTATACTTTTAATAATAATAAAATAAGTATTTAATTTATGATCTAGATAATCACGTACAGATGTGTTAATGCAGGTTCTAAATTAAATAGCTGAGTGTATCGATGTATCGATTTTCATTTAAAATTGTTTTGTTCCTATTAATATTTTAATAAATACTATTGTTAGAATATATTAAAATTTTATTTTAATTCTCTAAATAAAATATAAGGCAAAATACTTAATAGAAAACACATTTCATGTGGCTTCTATTCTATAAAATATGTTTTTAATCCAAAAAGCTTTATATTTAATTGTGGTTTTAAATTGATTTTAAAATAGAAAAAAATCAGGAGAATAGAGTAAAGTATCTCAATTCTCCTTTCTTAACCTACAAATTTACAAAATACGTGAAAAAAGAAAAAAATAAACCGTTTTGCCTTAAATTTGACCAGCTCGTTACATTAGCCAAAACGTCGCTAATACCCAAAGACGAGTAATCATTCTTCTGGCACCAAATCGGCGGAACTTTTTCTCGTTAAAATTGTAAAAGAAGCTGTAAATTCCTTTGATTGTCACTAATTACAAGGGTCGTCCGTGAATTTTTCCCGGCGATACGGTTCAATGACCTCTAACGGGACGTTGCGGAAATGACTAAGGTTTTTCCTAAATGACGAGGGCCCCTATTATGATGTAAATTTTTTATGTTTTAAAAGAAAAATAGGTTGCACTAGCTGGTTTCGTGAATCGAATTTGTGGATATCAGAATTTATGGTAGGGAAATGTTTCATTTAATATAACGTATAGGCTTTTAATAAAAAGACATGGTACTGAGGACAATTGGAAATTAAAATTTAAAATGTAACCCCTTTACAACCTGTATTTAAAAGATTTAATAAAACAAGCTGTATTTATACCATTTAATGGCATCTTACAAAGTTTTCACTATGAATTCGGTTTTATAAATATTTTAGCATAGACATTTGAATTCACAATATGTTCTAACTGCATTAATAAAACATGATTATCTACTGGGCGCAGAGGCACAAGCGTGCGACTGTAAAAACAATAGTTTCATATAACAATTAATATTTTCATTTTTCGTTGGGGTGTCGAGATAAAGCGCGGCGTTGGGTTCCGCCATTCAACACGCAAAGCCTCGAGGAAACGGCGGAAAGTGGGGGACCGAGTGTCTTAACGTTAGGCTCCCCCTGACTGACGTCCATGAAAAATAAGTTTAACATGCGTAGGGCTTACCCTCCGTGACGTGAAGTGTCTTCATTCCTGACCCAAAACATCAAAGTATTTGATACTTTGCCTCATCGGGATTACCGACGAGTTAATTACATGTCAATCTGACATTTCCACGTGTTTAGAAAGTTTGTTATTGTAATGTGCTTTTTAAGTTAACTGTGTAAGTCATTTGTAGTGATGTCAATTATTTGGATATTTTTTTTAATATTAATAAATTTTAGTCCTTAAAATATATTTTACCTATTTATTTACATCTTTAGTGTTAGAGATTCTAGATTCAACACAACTTTCTATATATTTCAAATATTATGAACATACAATTATTAGATAGAGCATTTATCTATAAGAAAATAATGTTATAAAATATAATATAACAAAAGAGCTTCATACTATTTTGACCATAGCAAAATGGCAGAAGGAAGCTAGACACTACATTTCCCAATTTCCAACCAAAGCAGGAAACTTAAAATAATTTAAATATAACAATTCCCTTGAGTGAATATTGAACCCACAACCATCGCTTTTTACTATGCCATGACGCCTCTGGTAATTTGTAAGAAAGTGAAAGCTATACGTATAATATACGTATGTTGGTTCTAGTATATTAATGATATACATTTAGGGTTATTTCTCAACTGATCGGGTGGACCGGTATTCACGGAAGGGAGTGCCGGAGATAAATAGTTTCATTATAGGCGGCTTTCCTTCCTTTTATGCTCATTTCAAGGAAATTTTCGAACAAAATCTTTTGATATATTTGAATATCTAGAGGCTGTGACTATATTTATAGTATAGAATTGTCGTTAGAAGCCCGCTTCGCTTGATGAAAAAAATAATAATTGGAAGAACATGTTAGTTATGTTAGTTTTTATGCATAATAGAATTGTCGACAGATTTTTAATACCCGTTACTTTTCTTTTCCTAACATAAAGCCCATAATTTTCTTTACCTCTACACGTAAAAAGGGAGGGGATGCCAGACGAGGTCATTATTTTGCCAACAGATGGCAGAGTTCGATCCCGGGGAGCGCCGGGAAGCGCAATTTGCGATGCGATCACCCGTGAAATCTACTGAAATGAATAAAACTATTGGAGAACACTCGAATAGCTCGATTTTTATCTCGGCTCGTCGACTTGCGACGATGATTGATTTCGTCTTTTATGCTTCACCTTTTTTTTGGCAGAAATTGCTTATAGTTGTAGAAGTTATCCCTACGGCTTCTTCATGTAATTTCATTATTTCATTTAAGACTTACAATATTTTTAATATATTTTTAATATAATTTTATTTTCAAGCCAGTCGTGGCAAAGTGGCACAAGCGTGTGACTGTAAACGCGACAGGTTGTGGGTTCGATTCCCACTCGAATAAATAATAATTTCATTTCTTCGCTCTGGTGTCGCAGCAATGCAAACACACAATGCCTTCAGAATTCGGCAGAAAGTGATGGGTAGAGCATCTTAGAACTGAGTGATTTAGATTGCATGATTTAATGACTTCGATCATAATTCGGATCAGATGTTTATTGAAATAAACACTCACTCTTGCTCTGTCCAAATATTACGTTTCTTAAATACTTAAATAACTTATTTAATTTATAATACCTACTATTTTGTTTATATATAGGATTTAAAAATATAATAATAAAGTTTTATATTTTGTATAGTGAAGCTAAAATATTATAGTAGACCCAACAACGTTCCACGGGTCGCTCGTGTCAACATTTCTATTGGCAACACAAATATTTTCGTTGGCATGTCATTTCTATACACACCGTGTTTCATATTGATTTGCATGTACACTGTGCATTGTGCATCGCCCCAATTAATTGGGTTGCTAAATTGGAAATCCAGATTATCCGTCAAATTACAATATACTATTGCAATATTATATTATCATTATATAATTCAATTATTAATTTAAATCTATAGTAATATTTTAAATAAATAACAACTGTTTTAAGAAAAATCTAATTATAAATTATTTTAAGGAATATTTTAGGCTCATTTTTCAGTTGAACACGTCGTATAATCCGAAATCCAATTAATGCGGTAATTAAAGAAATATATAGGAGCTTCCTAAAAGCTAACACGCACCGCTTCTTATAAATAATTAAAAACCAATCACGGACACCTTTCAAAAAGCTCCCCACTAATACATAGTATTATTCCTTGATCGGATCCATTAGAGGTACGGTCCGTTTACAAGCGTGCTTATTCAAAAACTATTTACTAGTGTTTTTATATTACTTAACTTAATATTTATATGCCTTGGTTGACCTTCGAGATTATAGTATCGTTGATACTGGTGTGAAGTAAGAAGCACGACAGCCCCCCAGAGGATATATGTGAATAAACGAAGAAAAAAATAAAATTATGAAAAATATATGCCGAGATCGTAGCGTATATAATTTGTAATACTCTATGTTTTATTATGTCTTAAAAATATATTATATATGGATATTTTTTAAGGGACGTAAAGTCGCTCTAACTCACGTTGCGCCACTAATCCTAATTGGATAGAAAGTAGTCAGGATGTGTAGTCTACACGCGTAATTGAAACTATATTGCGATTTGATCCAGGTTGTTTTAGTATGTGAACTAATATATTTTTCATTATAAAATTAATTTGTGAGATTAGGATACGCTTTATATAAAATTGGTTTTATCTTTTTTTATAAAAATAAAGAAGAGTAGATTACGTTGATAAAAGAACTCGGAATTTTCAAAGAAAAAAGTTTGAAACGTCATCATCCACAACTGGAAAAAATATATTTTAATCGGTTGTCATCAGCTCCATAACAAATATAATGTTTGACTCCCCAAACAAAAGTAGTCAGGCTATAATGGAACCTTATCTGAAAACACATAAAAAAAAAGCACAGTTTTCTAATGTCATGGAGCAAAATGGCACCAAATTCCAATATATATCCCAGCTTCTGGGCTCTATAGTTCACCAAACATGTATCCCGGCGGATATTATCATTAAAATACTCTAGAGCAAGTCTTCATCGCCCACTAACTATGTTAAGTGAAGTCTAAAGTTACGTATTGACTTTAAATCGTGGAAGCACATGACAAGCTTGATAGCATATTTGCAGGAAGTAACTTTATAATAGAGTGTGTCAGCGTTTAAAAGCTTTCATCGCCTAAGGATGGACCAGACATGAGACGAAGTTGTTACGCAGACTAACTAAAATCTAATGTCAGTTATTAATACTGTGATATATATTTTTTGCATTAAGTTGTATATATACTATATCAAAGGAACGACTGTAAACGCGACTGGTTGTGGGTTCGATTTCCACTCGAAAGTCATAACACTAGCTTACTGTGCTTACTCTGATGTTTTCGGAACATATTTCACACATTTCTGAAGTTTGATTTTAATATTCATTTAATTTTGATTTGATTTTTGATTTCTATATTAGTTTCATGAACATAAAATGCGGCGTTTAGTTCCGCCACTCGAAACGCAATGTTTAGAAAATTGATTCCACGGTTCCCTCTGCAGGCAGAAGGAAGTCTCAATTTTCTACAAGCAGAATAAGGCATGAATCTAAATTAACAAAATTCATAAAACGAACTTTTGCGCTTAGCGTCGCCTCTACCCCATTTTAAGTACATGAACGTCGTAAATAAATGTTATCAAAACAAAAATGTTTACTTAATCGATAACATAAATACAGCGCTACATTTAACGGCTCACGTTTGTCAAATGAAACACCCATTGGGCTTAATTTGTCGCGTATTTACATAATAAATGAACATCTCCGCCTTGATGCGGTGTAATCCGGTTTAGGGTGGCTCAAACTGGTTTAAACCTGTTTTAACCATCATTGAGAGAGCGTCTTGATTTTCGATCGGGCACAATTTGCATGTTATTATAGCATTAAGATGCTAATAGTTCGTTGAAATTGTTAATCTGAACTCGATGGTATACCTAATGCGACATAAAACAACAGTTCACATTGTATTCCACATGTAGCATATGTATGTACGCAGAGGGAACCTAGTGTTAAGACTCTCTGTTCCTCACTTGCTGCAGAATTATTCGATACATTGCGTGTTGAGCGCCGGAACTCAACGCCGGGATTTTGCAATGGTGCTAGAGCGAAGAAATAAAAATATTCATAAATAATAATTCATTACTTCGAGTGGTGTTAGAACCAACAACTGTTGCGTTTCAGTCACATTCTTGTGCTCCTGCACCACGACGGCCTCAACGCTATTTTTTTATATTTTCTGTAAATGTGATCAAATGAGACTATATCTTTTCAAATTCAGTGACAAATAATTTCAACAATAAGTTTCTTGTTATAACATTTTGTATTGTCTTTAACTTTTTGTTTTTTAACCAGACTTATTCCAGACAAAGCTTTGCGCAAAGTTATGGCTTAACAATTTTCTTTCAATAGAAACGCACTGAAAGTGAAAATTTTACGGCAATTACTATAATTTTCAGCATAATTATTCAAGAAATAAGGGACATCCACTACTTGTGGAAAAAAGTTAGGAACTTCACTAAAACTGAGATCTGCTGAAAGTTTAGTAAAACAGTTGTCTTGCAGTCGCTCCTGCAATTCCACATTCCAACTTTCTTTGCAGTTTAATCTTGCGTTATTCTTTCCCCATTCCGTAGTGTTAAGATATTTTTATTTGAATTTTCTATACGGAAAACTCATTTGCAAGGAGTTAACGGAATATGCATAAGTTCAAAAACTAATGCATGAATTTCAGATTCAGCACTGTGGATAATTTTAAAGACATTCTTGTGTTTTTTTTATTAAGTATAATAAGATTTTTTAAATTTAAATTCGTATAGTGTTTTTGTTGAAATATTTTTAATATTTATTTGTGTGTTATGGATAAATAAATTAGAATAGCGTCAGTCAGATAAGAAAACCTGTAAAAACCTGTTAGTAGTATACTAAAAATCTATATAAAAATCAACAAACTTAACAAATAAGTAATGAAACTTACACTATAATTATCAAAGTAGGTTAATTATTTGAACTCTCATCAACAATGGTCAGTGTGAACAGGGAAGTACATCGAAACCCTCTTAATGGTAATATATTCGTGTGACTGAACAAACAGCAAAAATTACGACGACGCAATAAAGCAATTCAACTCCACCGTCCCTGAGGGCGAGTAAGGAAGTGATAATCGAATTGGGGACGTTACTTTCTATGCCCTTAGAGATTGTAGTTATGCAAATGGTACGCGTTTATTATCTGAGGAATGACTTTGTTGCGAAATAACACTCTTTTAAGGTAAATAGTAGCAGTTTATAAGGATATAGGACGTGTCTCTCATCTGGATCTCCATTAGCCAGTGTGAACTGCAAGAGCTGTTGAATATTTCCCTAATAGCAATAAGAAGTTAGTTATAATATGAGTAAAAAAATTTATAACTTTAATTTATATTCTTTTAAAAGCTTTTTCTCAAACATTTCTTTTGGCTTAACAGAATAATCTTATTATAATTTTGGCATTGAAAATCTCTAGCGTTGTACAATAAGTTACGATAGTTGTTACCATTGCGGCCAGAATTACCTCCCACAAGACGACGGCCTAAATATTTTTATTTATTGAGTCTCCTACAACCTAATGCTAAAAAAGAAACTCGTGCCATTTCCTTCACGATCGCTCATCTAAGTGTCAACGTATAACACAATCGTTAAATCTCCATCAAGTTTCGGTTCGCTTCCCGACCCAACACTTACCCCGATTCAATTAAACTTTAACCGAGTTGTCGTAAACAAAACTATTATTATATCGACAAGTTAATCTAAATTCTATTGTTTGTACCGTAAAGTATTATTTAATCTGGGCTTAGTTGGTCTGAAGTGTGCTTTAGACGTTTGTGATTTGCCTATTTTGTTTTTATTGCATTTTATTTAAGAATAGGTTAGTAAAATTTTGGAATTCTTATTATCATCATTTTAATCAGCCAATCTTCGTCCAGAGCTGGACATCGACTTTTCTATAGACACGCCACTGAGCTATTTTTTTGTTATTTTAGTTAAATTTATTATATTGATTTATATTATAATTTAGAAGAAGAAATAATATCAATTTAAATAAAATAAATGTTATATTTATAAATATCAATAAATAAGGTAATTTAAAATGAAATATAAATCTACAATTTAGACTTTCATTATAGAAAAACTTCAAAACAAACATCCTTCAGTACATTTCTACAATATCAAATAGAAACGAGATCCGTCATCCAGATATAAATTAATATCGTCATATAAGGTTACGAAATAAGAGAAGTTTGAGTGTCTATTCTCAAATGTTTGGTGACCTAGCAACCTTTGATCTTGCTGCCTTCAGCGTCTTTGTCAGGGAGCGGCTAGGAAATTTACGTACCATTTACCGACTAAAAATATTGTAATTATGTGTTTTTTTTGGCTTCGGGCTTTTTCCCGAATATCACAATGTAAACTAAGACAAGTTAGTGTTAAGACACTCCGATCTACACTTTGCGCCAAATTTTCGGGATAGTGATTGTTGAGTGACGGATTTCAATGCTTTGCTTTCTACCAGAGCGGGGAATTGGAGAATCTACATATGTAAAAAATAAGGCATTATTATAATATTTTATTTAAATATCAATTAAATACATAATTACATTCCAGCTTGAAAACTGTTTGTTTTTTTGTACAACGAGTAAATATTGAAAATTTTATAAGCTATATATATATAACGATCTTATTTAAATTTGATTCTACATGGGTAAATATAAAAAAAAACTATTTAAAGATCAAGGTATAAAATAACCTTTAAAGTGATAAAAAATATATTTGGCAATAGTAATTTTAATGGCCATAGATGCCTTTAGCGGCCCTTGTTTCAAGGTGGGCATATTACACAACTCCTAACGCATCGATTACACGTAGTATTGCGTTATAACGATTCCAATACTTGTTTTAAATGAAAGGTATAAACGGGGTTTCTTAAAGGGTTGTTTTTTTTTAATTTGATTTAAAACTTGGTACAGTTTATTTTGGAATATATAAATATAGACTGAAGAATGGAAAACGGAGTGTCTTAACGTTGGGCTATCTTTGCCTTTGCCTCCTAAAATTTTTTTTTTTTATACTTTCGAGAATACACGAGTAGGCGAAGACTTTTAGTAGACTATAAATAACTTCTCAAGTAAGCTTCGAATCCACAACCACTGCAACGTCGTCAATACACCTATTAATTTTTATTTAAAAAGCCACTAACATTAAGTAAAATGTCGCAATTGACCCGGTCATTGCCCGTAGGGTCGCTAGTAGTAAAATTTATGAGAACATTGGAGAACCCATCAATCCCGTTTAGAATTTAATAGCATACCATCGTCCATTAGGTATGGGACGCGAAATTTCACGCTATATGAAGATGCAGGATCTACAGTCTTGGAAGATTTATTATTTTATGTCAAATAATTGTAAAGATTCTTATATTAGGGTTCCGTAGCCAAATAGTAAGGGATGTGACTTAAATTTGTCACCTTTACTTTCTGTCTACCTACAATTCTGTCAACCTTCAATATAGATTGGTGATAACTTGCAATAAAGTCTATTTGCTAAGCAACTTATACTCACAATAAATTACCTAAAGACAAATAAAAATATCGACCACAACTCCGTAAAAATACGAACGAGATAAAAGAAAACTATTGCAACTCTAAAAACAATTCATAAATATTTAGTTTCATTTACATTTTATACCTACATATTCGTATATATATTAGATTGCACCAGTAGATATGTTTTTTGCCGCTTAATCCCAAAAACCCGCACATTGTGGATTTAAAATTTATGTACAAACAGACCGTGCAACGTGCATTTTACGATAGTGAGTGTATCGAACCACAACGGTAGTGGCAGTGGAATTTATTATACTATACCTAGGACTATGAAAAAACCAAGTAAATAATGTACGGTAAAGCCCTTTCATTTATTCAACTAAGTTCATGTAGATGCTATCTGAAAATCATTTAAAAATACCTTACACTGTATCCGGTATATAGCAGGATAGAAAAAGGGAACCTAATGTTAAGACATTCAGTTTCCACCGATTTTCGAGATATTGTTTGTTAAGAGCGGAACTCAACGCCGTGCTTCATCTTATTTCCAGAGCGAAAAATGACAATAATTCAATCCTTTGAATGAAAATCGAAATCACACCGTTGCGATTTGTCAAAGAAGTCAGCGGAGGGAATTATTAAATTGTTATTATTTTCATGAACGCGTTCTGGCATGGTAAAACGCAGCGTTGAGTTGCGTCACTCAACGGGCAATATCTCCAGATTAAGGCAAGGAAGGTGGACAACAGAATGTCTTGACACTACTACTACTACTACTTCTTTTGCCAATTCTGCTATTAGCGAGATACAGCGTAAAGCTGAAAAAATAATCTGTAACCCAAGGATTTCCAAATTATATTTCTAAAAAAAACATAGCAAAATATCATAAAAGCCGTCAAATTATTATATCTAATTACAATTAACTGCGTCCAGCATTCAAAAGGCTCATTATCTGCCGTGTTTCTTACAAAGTTTATTCAAGATTCGAGATATAACAGACGCAGACAAACAAACAGAACTTCGATGTTTTAATTGTAACTTCGCTATCAAACTTTGCTCTAAACTTGACGCCTTAATGAAATATTGTTTAAGAGTTCCTCCAATAGGGATGTGTATTTGTTTTAAAAATATTCGTAAAACAAAACTGAATTGTTAATATATTAAAATTTTTTATGTCTTTTGTCTGCTTAGCTAATATATTGTTTCTTTTCAAATTTGAGAGTTTTCTTAGTTTGAATTTTAATATTTATGTCTAACCAAATTGCTGATTGCCGTCATAGCGCAACGGCATAGCGTTGACTATACACGTTACGGTTGTGGACTCTATTACTCAACTAGAGAACATAAATTATTTTCATTTCTCCGCTCTGCTATCTGCATTTCGGAAATAAGTCGGAAAATAGTAAATGGAGTGTCTTAATGCTGGATTTTAAGTAGAAAACCGAGACACTGCAGATAGCAGACCAAAATTGTCTTTCCAGCATGAAACTTACAGGCAGAGGCTGTTTCAATAGACACGCTAAGAAATCCTCAGTTAGTTTTTGTTTCGGCGAGTATTTATTTAAAATGCTCTTAATTTTTCGCTGCTTATATTGTAGCGGAAACAAGAGAGCGATAGAGTGACATCACTAAGAATATACATTTCTGAAATGAAATGTATCACATTTTTAAAACTTATTTAATATTTTTTCACATAAAATTTCAGCAAACAGCTCTACACAAAAGCAATAAAACATAAGTTTTTCATTTTCATCGTCAAATTATAGCAGGTCAGCTGGGGAGCAGTCGCGTCTACAAAATAGATGACATCGCAATACAAAGCCTTGTTCATAATAAAACCTTCTAATATAGCGTAAAGAAGCTACATCCAACTCTAATCTATAGAACATAAGATTTGTTTTCCTTTGACAGAAATTGGTAACGTAAGATATTTTTGGAAGTAAAGTGAGTACATAAAAGGCACATGTTACAAAGGTGTGAAAGTTGGTAAGGGCGGTGATTGGCGACGTAATGAACAGTTGTAAATTATCATATATGTATACTGAAAATGAGTTACGAGTTTAGAAAAGCAAGAATTTTGAATGCTTTAAAAATATTTTACTTAAACATACTTGCCTATACGAGAACAAATTTATTAGACAAAGGGAACCTAGATACTGTTACCCACTTTTAGAGGCAATGCGTGTGATTGGTGGAAAGCTATGTGTCTTGTCGCCGTGTCTTGTTGCTAGTGCTAGAAAACAGAAATAATTCATTCACCCGAGTGTCGAATCCACAACCGTCACAATTAAAATCAGACTCTGAGTCGTAGCACCACGATGATTTAATTAATAGAGGATAATTAATTTTGCATATAACTACAACAACTCGTATAAATTAACATTTTAATCGTTTTATGTGAGAAAATACAAGTGAGGCTGTCGTAGCTCAGGGGCACAAAAGTGCGATGCTTTGCCTCGGAATGCTCCAAAATTTGGCGAAAAGTGAGGAACGGAGTGTTTTAGCACCAGGTCCCTATGTTCCCTCTACGCTATTTTTATTACATTTCATCAATTTCCTTGCATCAATCTAAGAAATAACTAGGAAAATCTAAAGCTAAATCGTTTATATGTGTACGTAACAATGTAAGTTTAAGACCTATTAACCGTGCGGCGATTCGTTAGACCACTCCACAGTCCATAAACCCACAACGGTGCTATAAAGGGTTTACGACCGCCACACGACCAATTTCGTCGCCAACCGTCAAGACACTACGTTTGTCTACTTTTATCTATCTATATATTAGCTATATGGGCAGATATTCGAAGATCTGAAATTGCTTTGGTTTATATTGTTTTTATAGTTTTGTTCTTACTTGAACATTAACTAGTATGTACAAATGTATTTTTTACTTATTTTTTCTACTTTGAACTTGTACTATATAAGCTGACTCTCGTCACCACCAAAGCACCTGTAATACACCTCAATCACGTTTAATTAAATCTAAAAGGCATTTGTCCGAACGTTTTCCAAAATGAAAAGGATTACACCAACTGAGGTCATAGAACGCAAAAAGGTCCGTTTAAAAACGGCAGACCAATCAAAATAATCAGATTACGTGTCCCGCTGAACGTCACAGCGAAAAATAGCTTTGTCTATATCAATTTAATTAAATTACAATTTGTTTCGGATGGGCAAGGGTGACGGGCTTTATTCACTTGTTCGCGAAATTTTCATATCAAACGATGTTATGTATGATTTGATTATTTGCTTCACTAATTATTTAGTGGTCTAACTCTATACTTATTATAAAATCGGAACGGATCGGTGTCGTACATCGAAGTTATCTGACACCTGTGAAGATTGTCTTGCTTTCCAGCAAAAGCCTGTGCTAGATTTTGCTACAGAACACGTTTCTATTCTTGTCCAGTTTGAGTTTAGTATCAGGTAACTCTTCAGCTTTGAACATTCAAAATATTATAAAGCGAAAAAATACTCAGAAATTGAAGATTTGAATTTTAAAAATAATTTCACTGTTTTTAGGCGTTTTAAAATTTCATAATTCGTTTATCAATGTAGTCACTGTATTTGCGGTCAAAATACCGTGTGGTTCAGTTATCAGTGATGTATTTTTTATTTCCACACTGTACCTTATGTATAGCAGGCAGACTTGGGAACCTAGTGTTAAGATACTCCCTGCTCCCTTAAGACACTTTAGTTCTTCACATTCCGCCGAATTGCCTCAATACCAGAGCAAAGAAATGAAAATATTAAACATTACATTTTTCGAGTGGGCATCGAACTCACAACCCATCGCATTTACAGTCACACCTGCTCCTGCCCCACAACCGCACCACGACTGTCCTCGAATATAATATATGGTACATAATATCGTTTTTAATAAAATGATCAAAGTATGTAGAGATGATGATGTATTTATTTTGTAATTCGAAAGGTATTACTTAATCTCTAGAGTCTTAATAGAGAGAGACTTAATTCACATTTTTATTAATTATTTTGTTTCTTTCTTAAATTATTGCACAAATTTCAAATACAAGTATTATAAATATTCAACATTTTTATTGCTCAGCTAACTTCATTTGGCTCTCCTTTCTTGTTTTTTCAATCTCTATTAAGTATTCTTTATCGCGTAAACGTCTACACTTTTCTAAACAAGTCATTTGAGACATTATTTATGTCTCGCTTAGTCGACCCTTGAAGCGTTGAGGTGAAAGTAATCGCCGTATCAAAGAGAAATTTGTCAAAAACAAGCTTCGTCTGAACTTCCGTCAATTCTGTCCAATTAATAAGTGTAGTCTATCCCATTTGTGTAGGAGGAAATTTGTGTATTTCCGTCTCAGTCTCCACCCCTTGTTTGAGGAGCCCCGTCGAGATAGAATATTGCCACTTTGTCGCGCGGCCTCCCGCGGGCTGTTTGAACACACAGAAATTGCAATTTTTCTAACGTAAACGCAGGAAAATACATATTGAAAATTTTAAAGTTTCGGAATAGCGGGAAAAATGCTTCCTGGCTTAGTGATTTTCTGTATTCAGGTTTTTTTAAAGCTGCAAGGTTTATCTTGTATTTATATACAGCTTGAGAGAGAACGTAATGTTTAGATCCATGTACCTCCGCTTTCCGCTCAAATTCAAGACAAAGAAAATTCAGTGACAAAACTCACTCGAACTTAAATACGGGGTTAAGTAAACAATTCGTTTCCCCAATTGGGGATCGAACCCACAATTATCGTGTTATTAGTCAGATCCCGTTCTACTGCTCCATGATGGTATGATCTTTTTTTATTTCAAACTTTACTTTCCAATTTTAATTTTACGTTCTATCCCGTTTATAACATGGCAGCCAAATGGAACCTAGTGTTTAGATACTCCGTTGCCCATTCAGAGACTCTCCGTTGACTAGTTTCCGCCGAATTCTTAACTCATTGCGTGTTAAGTGGCGGAATTTAACGCCGCGCTTTGCCTCGTCACCAGAGCAAAGAAATGAAAACATGCCTCTTTACTACGAACTCAAACTGATCTCTGGTAAAATTTTAAAAGAATATACGTACGTGACTACGCTCGTCAGTCGCCGTACGGCGCGACGTTTTATTTTTTTTTCATATGTGCAAGATTATACGAATATTTCGTGGTGAAATTTATTTTCCAAAACTGCTCTATTTTGGAGAGCTGCTTACTTTTTGATGCTCGTGTTTAGAATTTAGTTGCATTAGAATTTTTGGAACATTCTGTATGTTGAATATTGAACTTAATATAATATGGGAATAAATGAAACTTCAAGTATATTGTAAAATAACATCTTCCTTTTATTTCACAGAAGCCATTGCGTACATCCACTTATACTAACTAGACACATAACATGTAATGCAATCACATTCATCTGGCACTCATTGTCGTACGACACGTTTATAATTCACTCATTTTTACAATATTCCTGAGAAATCAATTTAGCTCTCGTAGAGAAGAAAGTAGATATTTGTTACTCCCATACATTATGGGGCTGCGTGGCACTAGGGGGCGAATGTAAACGCGACGGTTGTGGGTTCGATTGCCATTCATGGGAAAGAAATATTTAACATTCTTATTTCGCTCTGCTGACGAGCCAAAGCGCGGCGTTGAGTTCCTCCACTCAACATTCAATGCTTCCAGAATGTAGCTGTAATGAAATGAAATTCTTGATTCTTAACGGGAACAGAATAATTTAACACTAGTTTCCCAATAGCTTCCCTCTGCCTGCCCTGCTCTGTGCGGGATATAGCATAAAGGTAAATAATATAATAAATGCATTTCTTCAGCTTTACACAACCCACAAGCGCGATGGCCGGAAAAAAAAATAGTGTTAGGACACTTCAATTTCCACTTTATTCTGTTTTACCAAAAAAATTACATATGTTATGTATGTGAAATCTGTATATTAATATTTTTATTGAAAAATACAAGAAAACCTTATTTAAAAACAAATAATATATTCTATAGTAAATAAATTAGACTGGACTTTTAGACGCTTCTAGCTTTTCAGGACTCAACGAGAGCTAAACAGATTTCTATTTTATTCTATTAAGACAACTTAAATATAAACAAAATACAAATTACTAATTAAAGTTACGACTTCACTTTTATAAATAAATAATTATTGAAAATATTAATATAAACATATAAAAATAAGCATTTTCAAAATAAACAAAGTAAACCGTACAACAATGTAACTAATATTACGCACCATATAAAATATAATATAATATTTCACAAAAATATAATAATGTCTTATATATTAGAATTTGGGGCTTTATAACCTACTTATATTTAACATTTAAGGGATTATAATAATTAATAGGTAGCATATAGCGCTTGTCTGTACTATGAAAAGATTTTATAAGAAATAATAATGTTTAGATAATTCATGTATTTTTTCTTGAATGATAATAAAGAACAAAAAACTGCATCGAAATCGAAATTTTAAACAAACAGTTCAAAAATGTCAAGTTTAAATTGATATTGTTATTTACTATTAAAATGACTACTATATAATTTTCTTTAAAATTAAATATATCTGAGAACACTGTATTGATTTTGATTTTATAACTATACATAATACATGTTATAAAACAGTATCTTATTTTAATTACAATTAAGAATATAGATAGCTTCTAGCGATCTATGGCATCTAGAATACGATATATTAAATTACGTAGACTTTAGAATAGACACGAAAGTTTTTTATTTATAGTAAACATCGATTCCACGAACGAAACACTCATAGGCCGTGAATGTTACATACAATAAGCCTACTTGTGCATGTATTTCTTTTGAAATATTATTTTAACACATGTATTGAATATTATGTATATAGGTTATATTATATTTATAATAATAACCTAGCGCTGAAAAGCGCAAATTAATTTTCAAATAATTTTTGTAGATTCGCATGAAATGCCTAGAGTTAAACACCCTGTATTATCCAAAACCGCGTTATCAACTTAATATGTAAGAGCAATACAAATTTAAGTGCTATTTTAAATTCGTAACAGGATATAACAAAATAAATTAATAATTGCACAAAAATAAATAAAAAGATAGTAAAGCTTATGGTATTATTGCACATGGGTAAAGAAGGAAATCTTTGGTATGTATCTATAACAATAGTAAAATTGTGATAATATTTAAAGAAACATAGTATACATCAAAATTATAGTTGTCCTAAGTGAATTTTTTTTTTGTTCCGGCACATGTATTGTAACTCTTATTTAACAAACATGATAAAAAAGAGCATGTTATAACATAAAAATAACACTGCAAAAATGCCTTCATTTCCAATATTTACAAGTTGAAAATGACAAAACTACGCATATATAAATTCGATATCGAAAAACACTACTAAGTCGCAAGTAGCGCCATACAACTACAAAATAATTTATTATAAAATAAAATATATATTTAATAGGTGAATAAGTTATAGCTAAGCTTTGATGGAACGAGAAAATTTAATAATTCTGAATATAGATTAAAAAAGAAAAATAATTTTAAAATTATCAATTAATGTATATTATAATGTCACAACTTACTAAGTTTTCACAGTATTATAATATAGAAGAACCTGTTCAGCTCAAATATTTTCTTTTTTAATCTATTTTCTAAGTTTAAGAGTTTAAAATGATCAATTCATTTGCGTCAGTATAATTAATATTTTATTATTTATATTTATAATATATAACTGTTATTAAAATAACTTATTCACCACAAGTGGACATTCCTTACCTCTAACTCGTGTTACAAGTAAGTAAACACGTGCCAATATTTACATCATTCTCTATGGTTTTTACATAAATATGAATAATATAATGTTTTATAATTTGTGGTTAATAGACAATTATATCTTGATCACAGTTTGTACTGAAACGTGGCTTCGAGGGATTATTTTTACCAGCAATCATTTGTATGGTTTCATATTAACAACTACCATTTGAGTCTAATATCTTACTTTACTACAATGGATCAATTCTGAATGTAATAATTATTATATGTTTAGGGAGTTGTAAAGTATCATTTAATTTATGAAAAGGAATATTATATTTGATTTTTCAATTATTATTTAACAATGCCATTTCGTAAAGTTTAATATGATCGTTCTGATAGTAAATGTAATATTCCATCAAAGCCAATTCAGTATCTGAACCGTGACTAACTACTGTTTTGGTGTTAATCCTTTCGCCGGCCTGGACGGACATATGTCCTCAGGAACTCTAACCTAACTTATTATTATTTTCTTGTTATCCTAATACACCAATATAAGACTTATTAATAACTCTGTCAAGTTACATATGAAAATTAATTCCGTTTGCATCGACTTTGTATATACATATTGTATCGTCGTTATTTTTATCTAATTCATTTACTTATAGGAATATTATATTATGTACATTTATAAATGTTTCTACTTTAAATTCAATATTGACTCTGTCATTCTCAGAGTCTATTTTTATAGTAATTATTAAATATAAAATGTTTTTACCATTCAAATTTCTCAAGGTTATGAGAATTCTATGAATCCTTAGTAACTTACAATTTTCAGTCCTATCTAGCTTATAGAAAAAACGTACAGATATTTCGACCACTTAAGATTTCATCATATCACGCTCTATAAAATACAGTCTGTATTTTCTTTTTTTATTTCATATTAATATTATGCTATTAAGAAAACGGTTAATTCCTAAAAGGACAAAATATATAATTACCTCACATATTTATATGTTTATATGTTATTTTCACAATGCCTCTATTAATAATGAAATAAATTAAAACTCAACACGTTACTATTTTGGTATAACTTGAGGTAACTGTAATTAAGTAGCAAAATAATAACTAAATCATTTCACAAATTATTTGGTAGGCACAATGGCATATTCTGAAAGACATAAATATCATGAACAAGAAGAAGAAATAATAGATTAAATGTGCGCTTCGTTTTCTAAATATTTGTGGAAAAGTAGTGATTTGTTGAAGAATGAAAATTAGATATATTTTTATATATAAGTACTGAGAGCTTGTCTGAAATCATGAAGTGCTGCTAATAGTTGGGGCGCAGTAGGACGCGCTGGCGGCGATGTAGTCCAACACCAAGACATAAGACCGTACCTGGTAGAATAATATTTATTACCATCATTTTTCTAGTTTCACGCTGCCATATAGCAGAATATGTATTGGAAACCTAGTATTAGGACACGATTTTCCACCATGTTTGCCTATATTTTGACATTGTGGGTTGATTGGAAAAACTCAATACCTCTCTATGTCCTTTCTATATAAAATAATATTAATATATTATTCAAATATATTTATTAAATATCATAATAACCAAAGTAATTTGAAATTAAATTTCATCAAACAATAAGCTTTAATTTTTGGAACAAACACAAAGTCTAAATTATTTTTTAATAAAATACTATGTTTATGTGAATGATAGCTATGGTTTATAAATGCTTACAATTCATCAGGACAATTGTGCGGTTGAGAAGGTCTGTAACCTCCGTTGAGGAAGGCTCCAACGTCTGCTGCGTCCAGTTCTGCAAGAGGCGACGCCCCTAAAGTCGCTAGCTCCCAAAGTGTTATTCCTAATGACCACTGTCATAAAATATTATTAGAATGCCTTCATCTTTCTTATTATAACATAGAAAAGTAGAATTAATAAATACTAATTTTAAGAAGATACACATTTTACAAAAAAAACAAAAGAATTACAAGATTTAGAAAACACATGAATTCTTAAAGAAGTAATAAATAAAAAAAATAGACTATAGTTACCACATCGGTCGCCGTTGTGTATTGGTTCTGTAACAGCGACTCTGGCGCCATCCACTTCACCGGCCTGTTTTCGTTGTCACCTAGGCAGTGGTAGTCGTCCGGGAATAGATCTCGAGATAACCCGTTGTCTGTCACTTTCAGTCTCAATTTCTCATCCACTCTGTTATGTAGAGAATAAAATTGGGAATATATTATTAATATTGAAGTCAGTCGTGGTGCAGGGGAACAAGCGCGGCGTTGACTGCCGCCACTCACCATGCAATTACTCCAGAATTTGGCGAAAAGTGGAGAGCGGAGTATCTTAACAATAGGTTCAGGTTCCCTTTGCTTACCCTGCTATGTGCAGGATAAAGTGTAAAATTGTAAGGTTTGTGAGTGATAGGGCAAACGTGTTCATAATTATCAGTATCGCTCTATAAACTTGTATGGGTTGGCAGTGCTGCAAATAATGATGTTAATGGACACATGTGCAACACCAATCAATACTAACATTGAGTACCATAAGTTGCATTGCCGTTAGATTTTAGTAGCTGTAGCTACAAAAGATAATTGGTACATACACAAGGAACTATTTATAGCCCATACTCTATCAATTATTAAATAATATTATTTTTTATCAGTAGTTTACCTACATTAACCTATTTCTGTATACATAAAGATTTTTCTTTTAGTAACTAATTAATTGGAACATAACTCAAATTCAGAAGAAAACATTAAAAATTAATCTAAATCAATTACTTACACGCAATTCCTAGCAGCAATATCAGCGTGCACCAACCGTTGTACGTGTAAGTACGCCAAACCGCAAGCAGCTTGTGCGCCTAAATCTACCAGCTCTCTCGTCGCCGGGGTCGCCTGATGTCCGAGACGACATGATGTTAAGTATCTATTGGGAAATATATAGTAAGTTAAGTTAAGTTGAAAAATTAATTATATAATATATTTGTTAAAAAGAGTGTCTGGACACTAGGAGTCGCTTAGTTTCGCTTCTCAACACAGGGTTTTAAAAATTGTGCGGAAAATGTGGAACGGAATGTCTCACTACTAAGTTCCGTACCATATATTGTACAGCATACATCGTAAAACTTTAAGAATATATTTTTTAAATAGCAATAAATTCCATAGCTATCGAATGTTCAATTAGTACTTTTTTATACATTAAATCGTATTATGTATGTACTTGTAAATTAAAAAACCTTTAATACTAGTTTGGGGTTGCTAACGGCTTTCGAAAGGTGTTAAACGTCAGAAGTCAAAACAATGATATGAATGACGCGTCGAGTCGGCATGTATGAGTAGACACGTCTATCCGCCTTCGCGTCGTTTTAACGTTTCATGTCGCTGGTACATTTGATATATCCCTGGCGTTTACAATTTGTTTGAATTTTGAATTTTTCTATGGGAGAATTTAAAGTTAAAATTTTAGCTGATATTTATTTTTAACCCAACATATTAAAAACGCAATGACATAATAAGTAGGCAATGTGAAGTCATAGTGTTAAAACACTCCATTCCCCAAACGCAGTGTTGTAACACTATAACTTCCCACTGTAGGTTGCTAATACCAGGATAGACAGGGGACTCTTGACACTGGGAAGTTAAAAAAAATCCTATTTTTGAGGATTAATTTATTATTTATTAAATATTTTACTTCATAAGGAAAGTTCACGATCTTACAAATAGTTAAATAGTGTTAAATATCTTAAGACGAAATACAAATATATTAGTAAGTTTATGAGAATATAATATACCAGTCTACAAAATGGTTTATATTTTAAACTAGTAAATACAAGTAATATATACTGCGAGTTTAAGCACATCCAAATGCTAAATAAAATGACAATTACATTTGGAAATGTTCAAAATCTAGTTTATAATGAATTTGTTTGGGACGAGCACCGACCGCAGCGACCGCCACCGAATAATTGATTGTACCCAATTACATTTAGCTGCTATTTTATTGTGTCCTAATATGATAAGCATATTTTTAATAAGTATAATTACTAAATTATTTAAGTCATAATTATAGCCTACCATTATTCTCTTCTGTTCATTTTATGAGTTATTGAGAATCAAAAGTATGTACTTTTACGCAGTCTCAGAATTTAGTTATGGTTTCCTAGAAATACCAGCGGACTAAAATTAGTAAAAGCGAAGACTATATAGAGAATTTTCAATATGTCACGGAACTTGTCAATAATAAAATTTAAAAAATAAAAATTCATAAGACATTTTGCCTAAAAAAATATATTTAATAATATCAGTAAAAATATATATAATTAACAGTAAAAACATTAACAGTTTAAGCCAATATAATACCGGTAATAAAAATACTTACTACTATCGATATTATAATTATTTACCTTTTTAAATTGGACGAATGCGATACGCAGCAATATACAAGCAGTGGTTTCCTTGCTTCCTCAGCGCAAGCCGCCATCGGCGCTAGTACATTACCATGCACTAATCCACACAGTCTTAGCCCTTCTGCCACTAGCAAAGCTGCTTGCATCGCTGATGCAGCTTCTAAACATAGTAATTATAAGATAATTAAGTATAATATATACTTACATGTATATATAGAAATGATAATAGTATTAATAACTAAGGGCACAAACGGGTTGAGTTCTGCCACTCAACACGCAATGCATCCAGAATTCGCCAGAAAGTGGGGAACGAAGTGTCTTAACACTAGGTTCCCTCTGCCTACCCTGCCGTATGCGGGATACATCGTGAAGCTGGCACAAACGGGTAATAGCGTACAACTGTAAACACTACGGTTGTGGATTCGATTGCCATTCGGGTGAATGAAATATATTTCTTCAGTATGAAATATTTTCATTTCCGCGTTCTGGGAGACAGTTCTGCGTTGCGCTTGGTTGTGGCGTACTTTGGCTCTTGGACAGAGAGCTGTCAACCTAGCTATTCTACTCAAAAAGTAATAAAATAATATATTTAAAAGTAATAAAATAATATATTTACCTGAAACAGTTTTCACTAAAACCTCTTCATACGTATCTCCTCGCTTGAAGACGCCTTTGTAAACTCTTCCAAAAGTGCCCTCGTGGACTAATATTTCAAGACGAATGTTCGACCTCGGCGTGGTCAGATATCGTAGCTGCTCCGCTGGGTCCGTTATGCGGTCTTTTGTCACTGTCTGCTGTTGGAAAATGCTTATAACATTATAATGTTCCGTTCCCTATATTCTGCTGAATTATTGGGCCATTGCGTGTTGGGTGGAAGAATACCGTCAATATCGCGCTTCGCTTCGTTATCAGAACAAGGAAATAAAAACATCAAATATTTCATTCCTCCAAGACGGAATCCAACCCACGACCGTGCGCCATGATGCCCCTTTTTAAATAGAGTTAGACTATGTAGATGTATATGTCACCACATTACATTTCTACTGAGCACAGTTCCTCAAGGCGATTTAACCGAAGGCGGTGTAAAAGAGGAATTCTTAATAACGATTTCCACCTTCGTTAGCGCCTCGCCTCTAGGACACTAATTCATATTTCCTAAAGATCCAACGTCTCGTCGCGATGAAATTCGCGAACAAAGGGGGCTGCAAATTAAAAATGCCGTTCCTTGCCAAGGCTTATAATCACTTTTGATTATGATATCGATGATCTAGAAGTGACATAGACCATTTGCCCAACGTACAAAATCTATTATAATATATTTTTTATAATTCATATTAATTGTTTCCGGAATATATAAAATGAAACATTTTCAGTAAAAATAACTATAACTATTGACTTAGTAGTAGTATAATAAATAAATACAAGTAAGGTAAATATTTACTACTAGTTTTTATTTATTTCCAGCTTTAATTTTTAGTAGAAATCGAACCAACAACCTACGTGTTTACAAATCCGTTTACATTAACCCTGTAATATATTTTAGAGAGTAGATATAGTATATTCTATTTGAAAGAAAAGAAAAACATATCAAAAACTCAAGGCATCTAACACTCAGTTCCCAAGTAACAGTAAGCTATTAAGGAACAAAGCTAGTACTCTTGTATCGTCTAACAATACCAGCGTTTGGCAACCGCAAAAGGCTCATGGACTTCAGTCGACTTGTTTGTGGCTTGTATTTAGTTAGATAACGGAGGCTCCTCGTTCAGGCACAAAGCCAAAGTCTTGAGCATTAATTAATTTGAACGGCACCGATCTAGGTACCTAGCAGGGACCTTAAGTGTACTCTCTTTCTCTCTCTCTATTTATTTTATGGACCTATAATATAAATATTAATATATTATTTAGATAGACAAAATTTCTCTTTTTCTATAAAGTTTTATAATATTTAATTTTAAATTGAAGGCCTTATCCAGACGAACTTTGAAAACTTGGAGGCCAAGGAGATCAGTAATTGTGTTACGTTTGTATCACCTGAAGGGTGCAGCACGTTTAAATTGGATCCTTAATGAGTTAAAGGGCCCATTTTATGAGCAGTTCAACCATTCCAAAAAAGATGAAAAAGTTTAAAACTACTTCTTATTTTCATAAAGGAGACAATCAGTGCAGGAACTTTCTTAAAACAAGTTTGTCCTTAATAAAATGTTTTGCAAAAAACCCCTTAAAATTATTCAGGTGAAAATTTTTAAGTAAAAATGTCAAACAATCAACGCTCTAAGATCCTTAAATGACCTTAAGTTGGAATAAATAACCAAATAACGTTAACAATGCAACGTGAAGGCAATCTTCAGTGATAAATTAAAATTCACACTGGCACTGCCGTCCCCCAGATATTTCATTTTGTCGAGTGGGAATCGAACTGTCATATTTAAAATCACATGCTTCTCGCACTACGACTGGCCTCAAAATAATTATATTGACTAACCACTGCTTATTTATCTTCTACTTAAGTTTTTTATGTTTTACACAAGCTTATAAAAAAAATCGTTCATTTTAGAACGAAAATATCAAAACTACAGAAATACCTTACTATAAAACGACTAATAAACATACAATTATAATTTGTAAGGCGATTTTACAATTATTTCTCATAATATAACTGACACCCAGTCGTAATTTAAAGCTAATTTATTAAAGGTGAAGTCGTAATTTTGTACTTTCGTGGTCGTAAGTACATAAGTAGAGGTTGTATTAGGGAGATTTATTGTTTGTAGGTTAATGCCGAAAATTGGGTCAGTGGTTAACAAAGGAAAAATAAAAGACGTTAAGAGGATAACATCCTAAATATCATATGCGGAAACACATATTGTTATAAGAGAAACTATATTAGGAATAACAAAAATTGATAGTTGATAGAAAAAAGTTTTTTTTTGTGAAATTATCACATAGGAAACGGAGAACGGAGAGCCTTAAAAGTAGATTCACAGGGTTCATATCCCTACACTGCTATAAGCGGTATACAGCATGATATCTATATATATAAAAATGAAACCCGTTTTCCTTGGTCACGGCATCACGCGTGAATGACTGGACCGATTTCACTAATTCTTTTTTTGTTGTATTTGTTATTATTAGGAGAAGGTTCTTACGGGAAAAAATATTAAGAAAATCTCTCAGAAATATTGAAAAATGTACATTTAATTTTGCATATTTTAAAAAACCTACCCGTTGAGACACTTTCGCGCATGCGCTGCTTTATTGGTAAGTACTACATGAAAAAAATGTACTGGAGTATTGTTCCTCTTAATAAGATCTATAAAAAAGTCCGCGACGGCATATTCGTATCTTTTAAGAATAACGTGTAGTGATCATTTTTCTGTCAAAAATAATAATTTCAATATATTTTTTATTGTGAGTCATATTTTTGCATAATGGTATTAATCCTTATCCTTTAAAATACTTTATTAATTTTCTACGTTAAACGAAGATAAAATTTGCTTTTTGCACTATTTCGAAATTGCGAATAGTTTTACAGAAAAACGCATTTAATTATTGACACATCCCGCCGTTGACACATCAGCTGTATGTTACTCAAGTTTCACTTATCCCTTACTCTCAGCATATAAATAAGTATATTAGTTACGTTGGCCATTTAATGTAGATCAAACTGTCTTTTACTGTTTTTCATTTTAATAAGCCCGCCTGCCTTACACGCATCGGTGGTTCAGTGGTAGAATGCTCGCCTGCCACGCGGGCGGCCCGGGTTCGATTCCCGGCCGATGCATTCTATTTAATTTACCTCACAGGCAGCCACGTAGTGCTTGCTTTTCACAAGGGACAGAATTTACCACAAGCTCGAAAAAAAAAACCCGTCTGCCTCTATAGCAACGAAGATTTAGATGCGTTTGCACGTATTGGATAATTGGAGTTGAATGTATTATTTCAGTGCGATATATTTGGTTTCATATATTGTGTAGTAGTTATTAGTAGGTACTCATTTAACTATCTAAAAATAGTCATTTAAATATATTTTAATAAGTACTTGAAAAGGTTAGTAGCACAGATTTAAAATTATGGTACCTACTAAAAAATCCTTGCTGTGTAAAACAATTGGAAAATCCTTATTGAAACTACGAAAATGCGGGTTGCATTAGAGTTTAATTAATTTTCACATTATCTTAAGTGCTTTGCAAACATACAATATATGAATAAACCAGTAGTATAAGCGGGCGAAGCCGCAAGAGGGTCGCTAGTTAAAAATAATAGTGCTATAAATGTAAACATTAGTACAATTTGTATATTATTTACCTACCACGCCAAGTTAATATAAATGTCAAACGCAATTGTTAATTAAAACAGAGAGTAGAGTGATGTTCTGGTCATAACATGTACGTAGGACTTTAACATTTTAATACCAACTTCTCCACTTCATCTGAAAGATCTTTTTTAGTTCTTTAAGTCCATATAAAATACATATCATAATAATTAATTTTGCAACTTACTTGTGAAACATGCGTGAGGTTAGATGCAGCGTAATAAGAAACGCGGGACTCCGGCTTAGCGTAGATGTGCTCGCCGATGTGCGTAGTCGCGTAGGGGGAGGGTGACCTACGGCTACCTGTGTAAAAACAAAAAATCTGTAAATAATAAGATTTTATATAATTTTTTTGACAACGCACTCAAAATGTCTTTGTTTTTCCTTTTCTTGTACATTTTGTCAATACGTTGGTTTGCAAGCACTAACATATTTGAGGGATTGCGTGCCTTACCCCTATTAAACCAGTGAAATGAAAATACAACTAGCGGAGACCTAACCTACAAGCATCGCATGTATCGCAGTCAACCACTGTGCCACGGTGGCTATTAGATATTTTTTTATATATTTTTCAAACCTCATGCCACTTGTCCCCACGCACCGCTCGATTTTCAAGAAAATATTCGATATTGGAAAATAACGTCGCGCTAGGCAGGTAATGAACATAATTCATTTCCCTGAATGGGAATCGAACCAACAACTGTCGTGCTTACAAATCAGATATACATATAAACAACTTACCAAAGGGAAATTTATGTAGGCTCGCTATAGTAGCGTAAGATCCCGTGGAGCTCGGCGGTCGACCGAGCGTGTCCAAACGTAGCAATACATTCTGGTGACTGCCATATGCTGCTGTCGTATACGATGTACTGGAACAATTTATATTGTTAATATGGATAATTATGTGTTTTTCTTGTATTTTCTATTGAAATATTGTAAAGATAATAAGAAGGCAGCCGCGACGTAAGGACATAAGCGTGTTTAGGTTGTGGGTTCGATTTCCACTCGAGGAAATTAAATATTTAATATTTTTAGTCGAGGTAAATCGCGGCGTTGAGTGTCTTAACACAAGGTTCCCTCTGCCTATCTAGCTTGATGCGGTCGGTATATAGCGCAAAACTAAAAAAAATCCGGAACCCAACGCCGCGCTTTGTCTCGAGAACAGAGCGAAGAAATGAAAATATTATTAAATAAATTAAACATTTTATTTTTAAATAAACAATTTACATTTCATTAAACTAAAAAGGGAAAACTCGTGATATTATAAGTACCATTGCAACTATTCTACTTTTAATGCTCATTTTCATATTCTGTACGCAATTACGATTTTTTACGCTGTAAAAACAATTTAGGACGTAATGAGGGCTCTACATACAGCTTGTTGTTTATAATGTGGAATATAATATTCATAATATTTAAATGCATTTTTTTTTATTTAACATAATTATTATTAACAGCATAAGCCTAAAAAATATATAAACAGAGAAAAAGCTGTGAGCTGTTCTCCACTGTTGGGCGAACTTTGGATAAATTATGTGTTGAGTGGCGGAATCTAGCCCTGAGCACCTTCTACGACCAGGGTGAGGAAATGAAAATATAAAATTTTTCATTTCCTCGAGTCGGAATAGAATCCACAACCCGTCGCGTTTACAGTCACACGCTTGTGCCTCTGCACCACAACTGGTACCTTACTTTTGCTTTTCCTTTACTTCCCAATATTACAATAATAAGAAGCTACAAAGTTAAATTTAGCACGGCACTGAAACATCGCAAAAAGGCAAACAAAACCGCTGATAGGAAAATGAAAGCGATACGCGAAACCTTGCAAGGTGGCGATACAATTTCAAATCCAGACTGGCTTGAGGTTTGCCGCTAGCTAGGTATCTACTCACACGAACAAACGTACATAAATGTATAGAGAATGTAACGTCTGTAAAGTTTTAGCTAAAGATTTTTTTAATAGTATGTTTTGTAAGACGTCACCTTATCACCTTGGCTGAGTACCTTAGTGCAGAAATGAATTATTTTAATTCTCGCTCTAATAAAAAATAATGCGGCGTTAAGTTTTGCCACTCAACAATGCAGTATTTCTAAAATTGGGTGAAAAGTTAAGTACAAAATATCTTAACAATAGGTTATACATATGCTATGCGGGACTATTTCATTAAAAACTAATAAATTTTATCTACAAACAAAATGTGACTACAATTTTCATTAAAACCATTATCTTATCTCCATACTCCTGAAGGTAACTCCTGAAACCATTTTTCATTACAGCACTAAAGCAATTAAACGTCACCACATAATTTATTATCGGTGCTATCATCCATCAGTACGCCTTTGGGAACACCAATATGTTAAGAACATCGTTTGATTTAGTACTATTTTATAGAGTTCTTCTTACTTTTTGTTTTTATCTCATAAACTTTTATATATGGAATAGATGGAATGGTTTTAAAATGTTGTTTCTCCGTTCTTCGTCACTGTATTTACACCAATTGGAATCGAATCTATGACCATGGTGTACAGTAGTGATATTTATAGTATACAGTAGTCCAGCTCCACTACTATATCTTTTCACTTTTATTCACAAATTTTGTTGAATGTATGAATGAAGGGTGCAGGTGCACAATGTGTGCCTAGTGTGTAAACGCGAATGGTTGTGGATTCGATCCCTAGTCAAAAAAATAAATATTTTATTTCTTCGCTCTGGTGTCGAGGCAAAGCGCGGCGTTGAGTTCCGCCACTCATTCCGCAATGCTTCCAGAATTCGGCGGAAAGTAGTAGTAGCAGCGGTACCGTATATAGTAGATAAGGTTTGCCTAACATAAATTATAAAATTATTTTTCTCTTAGTGAGCCTACAAAAAGCTACTCACAAAATGTCAATATAGTACAAAATTGAATAGACAATACAGGCACCTTCTGATGAAACAAAATTTCTTTCCCAACTTTCCTTATTTAAACACCCTTAACAAACCCTTAAATATTTGAACAGCTATTAGGATATAATTTTAAAAAGAGTTAAATGGTATTTCTTCGGGAAAATTGAAAACTCGAGTTTTAAATGAAGTTATCTTACTTTTCAACTTTAACTAATTAATTGTGAAAGTTTGGATGAAATTTTATTATTCCTGAAACGAGAGCCTGTCAAATAGATATTAATTAATTGTGATATCGCGTTAATTTTAGTTAATGTTAAACAAAGACAAGTTCTTACCAGAAGTGGACGTTTCTAAAATCTTTTTAGATGTATAATTTTGTCTATATTTTATTATATTTTAGATGTGTAGACATATTATTGAGAATTTAAGTTAAAATACAATAAATACAGCTTTTTGCTTTTTATAGTATAGCAGGGTAGGTAGTAGGAAAATCCATTTCAATAGTTTGTTACTAAAATATATACATAGGTATATCTATACTAATATAATAAAGCGGAAGAGTTTGTTTGTTTGTTTGTTTGTTTGTTTGTTTGAACGCTAAGATCTCTGGATCTACTGGTCCGATTTACTATGTTTTTGGTTTGTGTGAAAGCTGCATTCTTCAGAAGTGCTATAGGCTATATAACATTACATTACACATATAAACTAATATATTTTAAAGTACTTTCTAATTTGACATGCGATTTATTTTGCCATGTTAATAACAACCGTTGCGTCGCTACGCAACCGTTACCGCGACATTTTGACATCCATCCTTATGAAAATAAATATAATAGTCAGAGATGTCACTTATTCGAAATGACCTAGCCTTCGGGCGGCATAGTATGAGTATGACCGACGCGAAAATATTCTTATAGTCCAAGCAGGCGTAGCCGCGTCCGGGTCCACTAGTTTTATATATATTGCACAAAGTTCTACGTCTATATCTCGCATTTTTTCTAACTGTTTATAAGTCCGCATAGTTATAGCATTGTAGATATACGGAAGTTAGTATTAAAATACTTCTTTTTCTATATTATCTTAGTTTCACGTCTTGTATCATACTTTTACAAAAATATATAATTTTAAAGTCTGCCTTAAGTATAATTCAGTTAGAAGAAGCTCCACTATGAGAAATTCGGATAGAGCCAATTTAAAACCATTACTAACTTCACAGAAAGTTTCCACTGATAAGACCGAGAGTACTTTAACTATTTCGAATTCTTTTAAACGACTTTACAAAACTTTACGTAATAAATGTTTATATTGAAAAAGATATTTTGGAATATATAAAATTTATTAAATCAAATTATAGATTTTTTTCACTGTACGAAAAGGAAACTATTTTATTATATATTTTATACAAAATTGTTCAAAATATAGCAGATATCAAGTATCAATAATAATAATTCTATTTTAAAAAAATATACAAATTAAAAAAGAATTTATTTCCTCGAGTGGGGATCGAATTGACAATCAGTCACGTTTGCAGTCTCGTCAGTCAGTTGGTCGGTCAGTCGATGCCCCTGCGCCACAACTAGCCTCCATTACCCCTAGTCGGAATCGAACCCACAACCTTCGCGTTACAGACTCATGCTTGTGCCCCTGCCTCACGACGGTCTATAATATAATCAATTAGCTATTTACACAAACAAAATACAAACAAGCTACATACTGTATAGAATCATGATGCCTCGCCTTGTTGCCGCGCTTGTACAGGGTGCCGGCGGCGGCCGCCCCAGCTAATAGAGCTAAAGCAGCCGCGGCACACCCCCCCGCCGCGAACAAAACTCCTCCGGTACTCCGATTGGCGTCGCCTGCTAGACGTGCTGTGTCGTTGTGAGTGACTATTGTTGATAAACCTGTGTGAAAGAGATTTTTTTTATTGGTTTCACGCTGTATTCCGGTTGGTAGAGGGAAGCTAGTATTAAGACACTTCGTTCCACAATTTTCGTACAACTTGATTAATGGCAACTTAACGCTGCGCTTTGTCGTGTTACCAGATGGTACAAATGAAAATATTAAATAATTCAGTTCTAAGGGGCATCGAAACCATAACTGTCTCGTTTAGTTCTCGCTTTAGTCCCATTTAGTCTGGTTCCAGTCCCATTTAGTCCGGCTAGAAAGGTATTGGAAATTAAGCAGATAAAACTTAGCAAAATATCATCTTGTAACACACAAGAAGTGGTGAAACTCAACGCCGTACTTTTTTATAATTAAAGAAGAAGATTAATTATAAATCGACAACCATTATGTGTGCAAACAAGTGCAATCGACGTACGTCAGCAATTTTGTGTTTTGACATTTTTAACGATGTACAGTAATTAGTATTAAGAGCCAACAATCAGAGATAAAAAAAAAAACATTATAAGGATCTAAATATCATATGAAGTTGTTGTTATTGTTATGGAAAATCCATCTTTCTCTTTTTTCTTTAGAAATCCTTCTTAGTTAAAATATGAGTTATTGCATTTTCTACTCCACGCATTTATTTTCATAAAAAAATTAAATTGTACATAACACTACATATATCTAGCCAAAATGAGATTTCACTGATGCAATTCCTTTTTCACCAAGTTATCTCCCTTATTATTAAGGGAAAACTTTGAAAATCAATTTCACGTGAAATTTTAACCGTAGCTTAAATCCATAAAGTTCCCGCATCTTACATTAAGCATTCAATAAACGAAACCAAGTAAATGAAATATTAGGATAATAGAAAAACTTTTAAGAAATGGGGATAGAATGGGAGAATATATTAAATTATAACACAAGCCTAAAACAGCCCCATCATTTTTGAGTAAAAATTGATATCAAAAAAATGTATTTTTTTAAAAGAATTAATGAAATATATTTTAACATAAACACGAAAAATATATTCTGTTACAAATAATATGCGTAATATAAAACATTCTACAATTAGTCTTTTCCATCTTTACTCCTTATTCTGCATAAAAACCTGCAGTCCATACACTCTAGTTTACACTCTCTACCCGAATCCGAAACATTTTAAAGGACGTTAAAACCGCTCTTTATCTTATTAAAGTTAAACGCAGTAATCTCAGGAACTGATTTGAATAAAAAAAAACTCAACGATAGTTAATTGGTCCAGGAATGTTATATAGGTTATTAGTTAAAAGTTACTTCGGACGCTTAGAATATGTGACGCGTCATATACGATTCTTAAATCAAATTTAGATCAAAGAAATACCCTTAAGTGACGGTGTTAGTGAAACAGGAATGGAAAGCTATGAATTATATAGAATAAGTATAATATTCTAATATTTAAGTGGGCAATATAACATGGCTGGGTATACTATATAGGTTGTGGTTACAGCAATCATCTCAGGTACGTTTTATTAAATACCCAGCTACAGTTCAAACTGAGCGTAAAACTTTACAAATTGAAGCGATTAAATTAAGTAGATATAGAATAGATGTGAAATTACAGTGAAGCGTGGGCTTGGGAGCAACGGTTGAGTAAGACGAAAATTTAATTAAATTTAATATTAGGCTTATATAATAATTTACTTTGCAAATATTTTTATTTAATATGTAAAATAAGGTTTCGTATTTATATAAATAAACTTTAATAAAAAATAATTTAATAAAAATTAATTTTCTGATTTCAAATATGGCCAGAGAAGAGTAATTCCAAGTTATTACTTTACATTAAGTACTCTAGTACTAATTAAACATTTATACGTCTAAATATCCGTAAGATTCATATATATTTTCTATTATTTTCATTATATCTAAATATATATTTAAATAATATATTTTTAGATGGATACTACTACTGGATTCAGTAAGCAAATAACCATAACGTCATGGTCATTCTGCCTGCTATACCAAAAAAGAAGCTGGTAGGGAAACAAATTAAAAATAACAGATATCAAATAAAAAAAGTAATAAATAAAATTCAATTTCAATTCCAATTAAAATAACAAACGACACACAAATAAATAACTCAAAAATCCATACATTTTATATACAAAACACAATTACTGCCTCGACATTCAGATCTAAAATTTGATAAAACGTTACAATAAACTCGACGCTTGTAGGGACCATAAAATTTCCAAGTCAAATAAAAGTACAATAGAACAATCGATACTTGTAAACACATTATAGAGGGGTGGAGACCACCCCTAATACGTCTTCATCCCTTGCAAAATATCCTGTTGCGTCTACCGATTCGTCTACATGCTAATAAAGAATGTGAGGGAGTGATTTGTGGAGTTAACTCGTGGTAACTCGCCTGTGAAAATCAGACGAAATTTGTTTTTATTGAGCTTTTTAAATTAAGGCTTTGATGTAATTTTGTAATTTATTGTTAACTGTAAGGCTGTTATGGCGCAGTGGAAAGCTTTAGGTTGTAGTGCGATGGTTTTCCGTTGAACCATCATTCGGAGGAAATAATATATTAAAATTATTTTCATTTCCTGCTTTAGAAAACTAAGCATTGATTTAAGTTTCGCCACTTAACTGATGTTGATGAAACATTACTAGTTAAGCGAGTAAATAAGTATGTGGTTTAGAAAATTAGGTGGAAAGTGTGGAACAGAGTATCTTAACACTAGGTTCCTCTAACTTCCCTGCTATATACGAGATCATGGCTTCACACTGAAGTTTTTTTTATAACATTAAAACATATAAATAAAAATTTTATTTATTTTAATATAAATTCCAGATTAGGACCAAACATAACATGTTTATTACGTTTTCCGAGTACAAATAATATAAACAAACTTTATTATTATGCTAAACATTATATCAAAACGTCGCACGGGTATCTGAGCGAAATTGCACGTTTTGCATTATAAAACGCGTGCTGGGAAATTTTGAAAAGTACTACCACCGATATCAGATAACGTTATTCGAATAGAGCACAAATTTCAAATAATAACTTTTATATTATGTTTTAGACGAAAAATCTCTTTTTTTCCCGTTCTTGCTGAACATTCAGGGAATCTTCTCTTAGTAGGGAGTCCTCTCTTAGGGACTGGGCATGTTTTCAAGGTAGGAAATGTGGGGAAGGGAGGTGGTAACAGGCGACGACTATCACATTTTACTTTCCACCAGTACATATAAACCAAAAAGAATTATCTAACCAATCTCTTTTCTTATTATACAAATAGCTTAACAACTTCAGTTTGATAAAGAAACTTAGTCAATAACAGTAAATTTATTCCTATATTTCCTAAAGAAAATTAAAATATTCACTTATAATATTCTCGTAGACGATTATACTTTTCTATATAAACACGCCTACGAGCTCTACGAGCGTAGCCGGTAAATTTATTGTTATTATTATTGCCGCAGACAAAGTGTTTGGGAAGTCGGGTTTTATATCATTTTATGTGTTTTTAGTGTATCTATTGGCTGTTGTAAAGAGGGGAGAAAGACTAACTTCGAATATATTTCAAATTGCTTTGATATATGTTATTTATCTATCTTTTTCTTCTTTTTAAGTTGTACTTAGTGTAGTCATAAGATTCGTGACTTATTTTTATTTAAATGCTAGGTTGAATTACTTATACAACTATGCTTTTTCACAAATAATAACAAGATTTAAGCATTCCATTCTCTAATTTTGTGAGGCACTTGGTGTGGACACATGACTACTACGGGTTACTACAGCCTCCATATAATTAATTTTACTAATCGTATAAAATAATAAAAACTATTAAATTAAAAATATTTAAAAAAATCAGTCAAATGTAAAAGAAAAAATGATCTTATTAGACAGGCAGATAGATAAACAGACAGATGAACAACAAAGCGATCTTATAAGGGTTCCGTTTTAGCTTTTCTCGTACAGAACCCTAAAAAATAATAAAATAATAAACCCTAAATATAGTTTTAAGAGCTCTATTATTATAAAAAATTGTTTCCACGAAAACATTAAACCAATGAACGCAATACCCACTGAAATAAAAGCAAATAATATTTACGGGCGATTTCTCTTTGTTTTTATCAAAACAATATTAAATTTATTTCCACGCTATGTGGCAGTAAAAATAATCGGTGCATTCATTCTGTGTGATCGCATGAAACGATTCTAAAAATACTTTGATAAAGGCCGCTTATTTTTTCAAATATTTTTATTTGTAGTGGCATCTTATCTGCTTGTAGCAAGGAATTTTTTCCTGTTAACAATATATTATATTTGTTTTGTAGGCTTTATAGTTTATATTTATTATTTTTAATCTATAAACGAAATGTAAAGATTTTCTAAGTTTACGTATCTTCAATCTTACTTGATATAAGGACCTTTCTATATATTTGTCACATATTGATCATTTGCCTTGTTACCAGAGCAAGACACTGAAAATATTTAATCTTTCATTTCATCGAGTGAGAATAGAACCCACAAAAGTCGCGCTTACAATCGCACGCTTGCGCCCCTGAGCCAAGGCGGCTTCAAAATAAGAAAGAATCATAAAAAATACAACGAAAAATAATAATTATATATCTTAATCTTACTTCTTCTTAGTCAACGAGAAAATAATTTTAATGGAATAAATTCCAAAAACTACCACAATCGGCAGGACATTTGACTAAAACAGAATAAAATATCCGAAAAACAACGACTATTCCGTACAAGACTCCAGTACAGCTTACCTTTCAAGCAGATCTTGTTTCTCTTGAAAGTGAGCCGCACGTCTTTATGAGCGCGATCCGGTGCTGAAATATTCAACTGCATCGTCACTAGGATTTCAGCACTCCTCGAGCCGGTGCATGGTAGCCTTACCCTAGAAAAATGTTTTTTTTTAATATATATACAGACAGAACATTTTGCACTTTTTATTATAATAATATACAAACAAGCAATGCCTGCATGATTCGGCGGAAAGCCGGGAGTGTAGTGTCTTAACACTAGGCTCTCTCTGTCTACCCTGCTACATGCCGATATAACATGAAGCTGCATAAAATATACACGATTTCTGTAATATATATTTTTTCATCATTACGCGGTACAGGTATGTGAGGTATTGGTATCAGAGCTAAGAAATTAAACGAAAATATTAATAAATAATAATTCATTCGTTTTAGCGGGGATCGAATCCACAACTATTGCGTTACAGTCAGATGCTTGTGCCCCTGTGCCATGACGACCTCAGTTCCAAGTTTTTTTCCTTATTATAAAAAAAATCAATCAATCATTTAATAGTTATATACTACAAAAAGACAAAACAACTACATTTCTCAACAAACCAACTATTAGAGGACTAACAAAACATACTAAACAAGATAAAAGTTAACCGTGGGCTTACCTAAAAGTCTGCAGGGAAGTAGGCACGTACCCCCGCTCGGATATATTGACTTGCGGCGGCAGCATGGCGCCCTTGCTCTCGTAGTCTATCGCCATCACGTACGGCAACTGTGAAACAAGTCTTGTATGAATAATTAATATTTGTTATTTGTTTTATTAAGATTGTGGGTATTTAATTTTGATTGGAATTTGATTGATTATATGAGTTTTTTTTATTGATTTTTCTGATGCCATAAATTTGGGCAGTGCGTGCAAAAAAAGAGTGTCTTAACACAAGATTACGCGTTAATAATTTTATATATTATATATTGTTAGAAATAATGACCATAGAGGTTATATAAGGATGACTCTAATTACTGGCTGGTACTTTTATGGGCTGTCAACGGCGACCGAAAGAAAAGGATCGCTAACGTCACTCTGCCCGATGAATTCTTTAGATCCCGATATTGTTATTAGACTGCTAGATAATTCCCTTTGGTTGTTTAATAATTATTTGAAGCCTTGTTTTAATTCATTACTTTTCCCACTTTATTTAATATTTCCAATAGTTACTTACAATATATATTTAATATTTGAAATAAAATAAATGGTATCAAATATGGAAGTATTATAACAATATGTTTCTAGTATTATAGCATTAAAACTTCCATGCCACGACCATCACGTCGCAACAAGCGAGTGCGCAGAATTACTAACGACACAGTGAATAATCCTAAACGTGACTGGACGTTTTGTCGCGAACTTCGCTTATTGTCATTCCTCATATGATATTGTAGATGCGGGAAATAATAATTTGATAAATATAGGTATTTTAAGGTTTACGTTTTATTTTCCATAAACTAAGGTAAAGACTTAAAATACTCTAGTTCTCCGTTTTCCACCAGAAGTCCAGACTTAATTTCAGTTATGATAGGCAGAGGGAAGACGATGAAAATATTAAATAAGTAGTTTATTTCCACGCTTGTGCAGCAAAAGGTTAAAGCTAGATTTTTTAATATTTTTATTTTATAGCTTTGAACTCTACAAAGGGAATGTATTACTACCTATTACAAAATAAAAACAACATATAATAATATTTTTTAAGAAATATCAGGAAAAATAAACATATGCATGCTTCTTTCTTACTTTCACAACTTCATTTAGTAAAATATCCGACATTTATAAATATAATACAATAAGAAATTACCTATTAAGTAGCGAAAAGTAAATCTTAATTACTAAAGAATTTATCAAATTAATGAACCAATAAACACTCGTGAAACACGCTCCTGAATTTCAATGACAAACGTCGACTTAATCTGGTCTTTTGTTTCTTAAAATTAAATCGCTTTAGCCAAATTGGAAGTGCGGAAACAACATTGAAACAATTAAAGTTCGTATTCGAAATACTGTTGAATGAAAGACTAATTTCATTCTATTAAAGCAGCTTTTACGTTGATTATAGAATTCTGTATAATTTTTTATGATAATTTCTTTATATTTATGGTATAATGATCACTAAGGATACTCATAGTGTCTTAAATTTAGCCAAAATGCATAAGACAGAGTACATCAACACTAGATCCGCTCTACATACATTGCTATATTTAAGACAGATTGTAAGGCTAATTATTACTATAATATAAAACTAATTAGTTTCTTATCTTTTTACACTAATCAATAAGTATGTGTGGCTGATAGAATCATCGTAGCACTAACCACCGTTACGGTCATTACGGGTCTTTATTTTGTGAATATTTTGTTATTATTTTTGTCTTTGATTTCTATTCGTATTCTACACTTTTATATAATCACTAGCGGACGCGCGCAGCTTCGCTTGCGTAATTAGGGTTGAATTCTAATAAGCCACGACACATGTGTTCAGTGAAATATTTATAAGAGTCTAAATTTCAAATTTTATAAAAATCGGTGGTGATTTAAAGATTTTTCCATACAAATTTTCAACCCCTTATTTGCACCCTTAGGGGGTGAATTCTAGAAAACCATGAAACACATGTTCAATTAAATATTTTTAAGAGTCTAAATTAAAAATTTTATAATAATCGATGGCGTTTTAAAGATTTTTCCATACAAACTTTCAACCCCTTATTTGCACCCTTAGGGGAAGAATTCTAGAAAAACATGAAACATGTGTTCAATTAAATACTTTTAAGAGTCTGAATTTCAAATTTTATAAAAATTGGTGCCGATTTAAAAAAAAATCTATACAAACTTTCAACCCCTTATTTGCACCTTTAGGGGGAGAATTCTAGAAAACGATGAAACACGTGTTCAATTAAATACTTTTAAAAATCTAAATTTCGAATTTTATAAAAATCGGTGCCGATTTAATTTTTTTTCCATACAAACTTTGAACCCCTATTTCACCCCTTTAGGGTAAAAATTTTTCAAAATCCCTTCTTAGTGGATGTCCAGATTAAGAAAGTAAACATCTGTCCAAATTCAACGTTTCTACGCACAGCGGTTACGGCTGTGCGTGCGTCTTACCTCAGTCAGTGAGGACAAGTCCTTTTATATATATAGATAACAAAAAAATATCTACTTCAAGACCGAAAAAATATAAAAAAGATAATTAACACGTAAACTCTCTAAAGCCCAACTTAATTGTTTTACCTTATATTACATTTCATAAGAAATATTCTCTTTAATTTTTAATTTAAAATACTTTTGTAGTAGGTACAGACGAGAGAGGACCAGACGCTACGCTTACAAAATATATCTTTCTGCCCTCTGGGAGGTCCACGTGCTTTATACGTGACCTTACTATAGTAACATTGCGACTATAATCTCAAAAGACCAAAAGCTTTTCCTATATTTTTTACCCTAGATGTGTATATTTTTAATCTTATTCGTATAATGAAATTATCAGTTTCACATATAAATGTACCTATATATTTTTGATATTTCAGTATTACAATTTATTTACATTTCATAGCACGTGTGTTAAATTTCGTAAGTATATATTTTTACTATTAAATTTCTCATTAATAAAAGATTCATATTGATAATTTGTTAATATTTATTGAAATCGGTCATGTAGTTTTGCAGACATGTTACATAACATCATAGGCATCTAGAAAATAGATAATTAGAAGTAGGTTTATTTTTTTAAAATTAAACTAGTAAGTTTTTTTGTAAGACTTACGCTTCGCTCGTTAATAGCAATTTCGGCACAGAATTATTCCATTCTCTATTTGTAATAAATAAATGTAACCATATATACAATTTAATATTTTTGTAACTACATATAAATATGCTATTCTAACAATGATATCAAATGTTCATCAATAAAAGTTTATTGATCATTGTTATAGGGTATCTTTTCATAACCGGCTTTTGTTTAATTTTAACAAATATTCGCATACATTCGAGGTACAATAGAAATTAGGCAAATAGGTCGTAATTGGAAGGTTAACTCTGAATGGCGAATAGGTACCAATACGCATAAAATAATAATAAAAAGTTCTGACGCTTTTTTCCGTATATCAGGGTAGACACCGGGACCTAGTGTTAAGACACTCTGTTTTTCGATTTTCGGCCAAATTCATACAATGCATAATGAATGGCGGAACTTAATTTCGCGTTCTGTCTTAACAAAGAGCGAGACAATTTAATTATTTTTAATATTTAATCACTACCACGAGTGGGGATTTAACCTAAGCTAAGCGTGCACCATAATGAACTCTAAGACAGTAAAATTAAATTGAATCTGTCATTATTTCAAACTTGCAAACACCACTATCTTACAAATATCTCCTCCTATTTTTTCCATAAGTAACAAAATTCTTAATACAAAATTATCAAACTAATAAAATATTTATTACTTAAACATAACACAAAAATATAAAACAAAAACTCATAAGAAATAAGATAAATACCGTATAAATGCATAAATTATTACCGATTCACTTACCGGTCTTCTCCCTAGGGCCTGCCACATGAACTCCAAGTCAGCTATGTGCGCCGGCACGGGGACTATGAAACCGGTAGCGTATGTGTTCACTACGCCTTCTCGCACGTAATACAGTTCTGCATCTAGGCCTAGAACAAGAAAGGAATAGAAGGTTATATATAAAATGCAAATAATAAAAAAATCTTTTTATATTACTATCGACGGTTGTGGATTTATATCCAATGTGTAGGTAAATATAGATAAAACGTAAAATCCTGTTTTTACTTTTCCATAAGTATTTCAAGAACTCTCCGTTATCCCCTTTACACCTATAAGCGTTTCTGTCTGTTTGTTACTTACTTAGCAACTTTATGAACAAGATATGAATTAATTAATTAATTACAAAGTCAAAAAACTAAACATATAATAAAAATAAATTTTTTGAAGCGCACCAAGTCATATTTTCTAAGCCCCCTAATAATAAAATTAAAGACAATAACTAAAATTAACATTTTTTAACTAAAATCGACCCATACAACAATTTTCTCCTAAATGATATAAAAGATGCGAACTCTCCTCCAGATAATAAGCAGATGGTATGATAATACACTTTTCCGTTTCCTTTTTCGGCATCCCTCAATGCCAAGCTAACAGCAATTCACAATTTCGGCTGCATCGCAAAAAAAAATTACATTATTCTAATTTCTGCCAAACGATTCAAAGAAAAATGAATCTTAATATACAGTATTAGAATTTAGAATACATTGAGGTGGAATTCCACGATGTTACGTCAGATACAGCCGAATGAATGCACCGAACAAATGTCCTTCCCCAGATGGCAGTTCGATTCCCGTGGGGCGTAGTGCGTCAAATTATCCAACTAACTCCATTTGCAACTAAAGAGAGTGCTTGGACGAGAACGTTTTTGTACTTTAGCATTTTTGTACAATGAGATTGTACGTGAGTTGATTCTTAAAGTGTCTTTTGAAAATTCAGGTAATGCAATGGTATGAACAAACACAGCTATGTAATTTTCAAAAATTTTTATCTTAGTATTCTGTAGCAAAATACATCTAAGTGTGGTAATAATTGTATGTGCCATAAAAATGTTAATTGTGTTTTTTACTATAATATTCCTTTTTATATCATGGCCGTCGTGGCGCAGCGAGGCCGGTTGTGGGTTCGATCCCCACTCGAGGAAATGAAATATTTATTTACGTCTATATTTCCATTTCTTCTCTCTGGTGTTGAGGCAAAGCGCGGTTTTGGGTCACTGCTGCCACTCAACACACAATGTCTCCAGAATACACTACGCTACGCTCTCCACTCTCTGCCTAATATTTATGTAACTGCGTGTTTAGAGTCAGATCTCAACGCCGCGCTGTCTTGTTACGAGAGCAAAGAAAGTAATTTATCCACCTGAATTGAAATCGAACCCACAGCCCACAGATCAGATGCAGTGATGCTACACCACGAGAGGTTCAAAACAGAATTTACCAACACAAAAAATTAAACGAAAAAAAATTAAACAAACCCATGTTACATTTTAGAAGGGCACTTGTCGAAATATTAGCTCGATATTGAAATCTGTAGTGGATGAATTCAAAAAAAAAATGAAAAAAAAAAAACATATAAAAAAATTAAAACGCCGGATCATCCAATCAGCGTTCATTTGGAGGCGGCAAAGCGGACGCGACAGTCAAACGGACTGACTGTGAAGTGCCACTTTGCACAATTGATGAATCACTACCCCTACTTTGAACATGCATATATATATGTATGTATAAATATATAGAGTTGTATCTGAGGGTTGACGAATGTCATATAATACAGAGTGAGGGACAGAATTAAATTGGAAAATGTATAAAAACTATAATATAAATATTTTACTATAATTAAATTTTTACCTAATTTTTCTTCTTTTCAAGTTGTTTGTTTTCCTAAAATAGTATAATTATTAACTGATACAATGGCATTTTAAGTTTGGACATGTAATAAGAGATTTACAGGTCCATTAAGTTCGTAATTCTAAATAATATGCGTGATACTCGTACACTAAAATGTTCAATTTTCTTCTTAAAATTAGACACTTTATATCACATGTTGACCATATTTTCTTAAGAATCCTATGTATCCTAGCTGTCCTAAAAAGTCGTATTTCTATATATTTTACTTACCTTTCTATCTTCAATAATACAATTAAGCAATTACCAACAATTTAGTTTATTTGCATAAATAACGCCAACCCTACGTACTCGTACAAGGCACCCTCCTCCCTAGTGCCTTTAGACAATACAAGCGTCCGACGCCCTAGACACTGCCACTTTGAGCATCGCTGTTTATCTGTTTGCTACAAACATCTATTTAAATTGTAAAAGGTTTTAATGTAGAAACCTATATCTAGCTAGTCTGTCTGTCTATAATAATTCTGATTGTATTAAAGTATATTATATACCAGCTTCGACTGCGTGGGAAAGTGAACTGACATAATTTTTTTATTTATGTTAAAAGAAGCTTAACGAAATATTATAATTAAAACTACGTCCAATAGGTTAAAGCAGTTTCTGAGAAAAGCGTGCACTATCACACAGACAAAGTTAGATTTTAAAAATTATTGTTTTGGGCGCTACTTTTTTTTAAATGCCCTTAATACTGTGTTTTCTCTCATTTTCTCATGCTTAGATGTTGATCAGTTACATTATTTTTATAAGTATAACTAGATTGTATACTGCATAATATATTACTAAGCTATTACCATTCGTTGAACATACTGTATTGTTTTCACGTTAAGGCAATTAGTTATATAATGAAGTAATTCTTTTAGTATCATAACTAAATAAAAAACCAATTTCGCTACTTTTAAGTAACCTATATTGCGTTATATTTCAAATATATTTAGTCCTCCAGCAGAAAATCCTGTAGAGGATATTTAACTCTAGCACTTAATTTTAATTTCAGGCTCGTAATTTAAGTCAGGACAAAGTGTACAGGGTCTAAATACAAGTAAATAAAGATATTTATATGATAAAATGAAATTTGGATATAGATATTTTATAAACAAAATATATTGAATTTTAAAATTGAATATTTTTTACTTTTCAACCCTGAATATAGTATGACAGGATATTTAGTTCAAAAATTCCACAAACAAGATACTGTTTTTATTTAAAATATTTTTCAATAAAACTACAAAAATACATATCCGTATACATAACATATTATTCTGATGATCGTGTTAAGAAAGTATCTTTTAGACATCACTTTTAGTAGTTTTCTTCGACACAACAGCTAATAAATTAAAATTCTAAACATTTAATTTCATCCTCGAGTGGAAATCGAACCCCAAACGCTTGTGCCTTACACCACGACTGGCTTCTACATTTTATAGTAAGATTACTAAAAACCATTCTATTTCATTAGTTACTTAGTTCCAACGAATAAAGAAATTATAAACTAAAAAATAAACTCAGACAAAAGACAAAATTACAACAAACTATAAAAGCGAATTATAAATTGCTTATTCACCACTCCTTACTCTCGCATTTCTTAAGTAAGACAAAGAAAATGCTACAATACCAACAATGTTTTCGCCATAATTAAGTTTGTTAACATTTTCTTTAGAACAATCGTATTCTAATTATATTTATAAACTAACGAGAAGATGAACCCCGCGGCATATCCTTTGTCGAGGCGCGAATATATCTACGTCATTATATGTAAGATACTACACGGAGTTCTTAATGAGACTGCCGTACAGTGCTTATAGTAACCCTTGTGTTCTTTTGTTCACGTTTTTACATTTATAACGACGTGTTTACGTTATCGAATCCCGTACAGTTGATTTTTTGAATTTTTCCACCTATAATTAAGTGGTAATGAGCTTCGTGAAATACCTTCGTTGGCATGAAATGGTAATTTAGGTTCCTGGACTTTGAATTCGCTTTTGCATTATGCTTACTTGTTTTATTCACGCTGTATATTATTTCTTATCAAAGAATAAGTGGAATATATTTCAAATTTAATAATAAAATGGGACTCACATGTAATTTCGTTATTTTTTTTTAGGCAGAGAGAACTTATTATAAAGACACTTCATTCTCCGCTTCCCTCTCAAATTTAATATATAGGGTCTTGAGAGTCCAGGACTCAACTTTGAACTTTCTGTATTATACTTGACTGGGGAATAAAAATAATTCATTTACTGGAGTAAAAACGAACCCACGACCATCGCGCTTACAGTCAAAAGTTAAAAGAAAAGAGACAAAAGTTGAAAAAAAAAGAGAGTTTATATTAAAATATTATGAAAATATCATTCTAATTATAATATTAATAACAGGTAAACATCTTTACATCACAATTACATCACATCAAAGTTTTAAGGGTAGAAGGACAGCAGTGTCTATAAACGCACTATAACGACCAACACGCACTCTGGTTACTTGTAACGACCCATTACACGTAATTACGTAACGCAAGTCCATCGAGCCCGTAATTTGGGTTCATTTTACGGACGGTGGGTACTGAAATGTCTGTTTTTAAGCAAATGGAGGTTTTTTTTTTAAATGTTGTTTTATAGTTTCAATTATTTGGACGATGAATCTTTAATGCTATTGTGTTTGTACGTTTGTGTAAAGTTTTTTTAGGGGTATGCGGAGGGAAACTCGTGTTAAAACTCTCCGACGAATTGGTCGAGGCTTTGTGTATGGGGAGGAGTGGGGAACTCTTTTTTTTGGTGCCAGAGTGAAGAAATGAAAATATTAATATAAAAATTTAAAGAGCGAAGTAATTTATAATATAATTTAGAACAAAGTATTGCGTTAGTGCGTAACAATAAAAGTTATAACATAATAGCTACATTAATTGGCTAGAGCACTCGTAGGGTATCCGAGGACCTTGCGTACAAATTCTGCTAAGTTTAATATAATTTATATTAAATTGTAATGAAAATTACAAGTGTATAAGAAATACACTAATTATAATTTATTATAAGAATTTGAGACCGTTGTGGAGCGGCACAACGTATGGCTGTAAGCGCGACGATTGTAGGTTAAATTCCCAGTCTTAAGAATGTTTTTTTTTATTTCCTCGCTCTGGTAACAAGAAAAAACATGAGCTGAAAGAGCGAAAAGTGGAGAAAGGAGCTAGTGCTAAACCTGCAATATGCGGGATATAAAATTAAATATTCGTTTCGTTCGTTAATCATAAATTTTGTATGAAAATTATACTGAAAGATATATTAAACCCAAAAATATGCAAATCGTATTATCAGATTTTTCCCTAATTTTGTCTACAAGCCACAAATCCAAGTAAAGTGATCCCAGACGTCATATACAATACTATCTCCACGCGGGCGTTCAAAGATAAGCGTTTATTGCATTTCTAGTATATTCTGCACATTTTCAGGGACATTTATTAAAATGGCGATAACCATATATTTATTGTTTCGTTGTTCTTTATTCACGCGAATGCTCGGGCCATTTTAATGTGCCTTTTGTTCTTATCTAATGTCGAAATGCAAGCAAAAGGAGTTAACTCTGGAGGTGTGGAGGTGTATTTGATTTTACTTTTTTAGAAAACATATTAAGGTTTGTACCGTTCATCTTTTTTATAATAGTTTGTGAGAGAAAGTTTCAAGTTTAAAGACCGATAAGAAACGGATTTTAGAAAGAACGAAACGATAAGAAAGTTATTGGCAGTTACCCAGTTAGTTACCCCAAATGGTGACTACGCGTGAATAATTAATTACTTAATATTTTCATTTCCACGTTCTGGTAACAAGGCAAACCGCGGCGTTGAGTTCCGCAACCCAACACGTTTTACCCCGAGATTTCGGCTAAATTCCTTATCTTGCTATAAATGAGATATTGCTACAATGAAAAAAACTTGCTAAAACCATATATCTATAAGGTACAAGTCTACTTTACCCTGCAAAGGAATGTAAATACTTCCATTACATTGTATTTACTTTTAGTACTAAGTCTGCATAGACAAAGAGCGCTTGCAACAAACGACATTATAATCTACTAGAGGATTCTGATTTTTTAATGAAATTATGAAACATTGATGGTATATAGAAATTTAATTATCCTAGCCTCCTATCCTAATGGCGTAAAATAAATAAAAAGGAACAACTTTACAAGGATATTATATCAAAATGTCAAAATATAATGTCTATCTCAGGAAATTTACGATTCCTTACAATTCCCGTTATCGTCACAATAAATTTCAATTCGTTCCTGACCTCATTTTCAGAGATAAATCCTTTATTTTGTACCTTCTTGGAAACTGTAATTGAAAATTACTACCATCCGCTTTAATATAAGCTGTTACTGTAATCTTTGTTTATGGAGCTTAAAGTTATAATATTACAAATTTCTTATTGTTATTTACATTTTGATTTGTTTGCTTTAGAACATTTACGGCGTAATGGTTTTAGGTAAAATTCTCAAATTGTTTTAGACAAGAAAATATATTTTTCATCCAGCAATGTTGTACTAAGCAACTATGGGATTTGAGTAGGAACTACGGTATCAGTATGAAATGCTACGATATGATATATACTGATAACGTTTTATCAAAATCGGTTCAATTTACACAAATTCATACAAACAGCTAATTGCTGTTTTTGGTTTTACGCTGTAGGTATTCCGCATGTGGCAGTGTGGACGGAGGGAATCCTAGGACACTCCGTTTCACTCTATTCTCTCATTTTCTGAGATAATGTGTGTTGAGTAGCGATTACATACGTTGCTACGCCTCGTTATAATAAAATTTTATATTTATAAATAAAGGAACCTTTTCAATTATTTGTCAGTCATTTAACATAGAGACTCCTGCGAGTGCCCTTGAAAAGTTTTCGAGTATTATCACTGAATAGTTTAACCTTTATGGTGCCCCAGGGATGAAATAAAAGAACATTTTCCCAAATACCAACAACATTTATAAGTTATGTTACATAAATTCAAAGTTGAGCTTTTTGGAATCGCTTTTGTTTCAGTTATTTGATTTTTTCATTTTAGGTCTTTTTTTCCTTAGGGTATTCATAATTTTATGCTAACAAACTGATTTCATATATTACCTTTAATAATAATGACCGTTTTGATAACATAATATATGTTAATAATGTAAATTTAAATTTCTTTCACAGGAATAATATGAATACAGTACATTATGCGTATTAAGGGCCCAATGGCCTTAATACAATATAAATAACAAATATTTCCTCCAGGTCAATAAAACTAATTCAAATTTCATTACCTTAACTGCATACTCGTATAGTATAACATTATGATAGAAGTTAGACCTAGCAGTTTGCAATGAAGCCTGTCAGGTTTGCCGGAAGTATGAAGCCAGCCGACACATGAATTTCACGTAGGTAACATCCACACCTGCTATCCTGAATTTTATGCTTTCTTTTAATTTCTTAAATGACTCGGCAGTTTGTAGGTGCTGCGGAAAAACATTCTGAGTAATTAGATTTTTTTAATGAGGTTATATATTTGTAATTTAATTTATGGTTTGAATTTGAACATTAAGAGAGGTTTTTATTATTAAATTTACAAGTTTATTTTAATTTTGTTGTAATGTAATAGAATTAAACTTGTATGAGATATACAATTTTCCATTAGTAAAAAGAAACATACTGACATATCTAATAAAACTTATGCTCCCCGTACACTCAACATATCAAAATATGTGTTTTTTTTTATCATTTCCAAAAATAAAAATCAATATTAGTAGGATTTCCGCCGGAAATGTATCTGTAATATAATGGCGAAACTAAACGCGGCGTTATATCTCACTAGAACAAAAAAAATAAAACCCTTCAACCTTCGCTTGTCACTCAAATCTTACAGTCTCATAAAAATTAAACTCAATTCGAAAACCCGTATTACAACATTAAATTGCTATACACAACGAGCTCGTGGGAACCGAGGTGTGCTCACGACAACCACCACCATTAGTCAAATCTTGTGACTGTGCAAAAACATTATTAGAGAAAGCCTTTGTGGGTCTGTGCTGGTGTGCTGTGCCACTTCTATATACTTCAATTGTAGTAATTGTTGTCGTAGAAGTAAATTTAATGTTTAATACAAGTATTGTTGGTGTGCGACGCGGTTTCTATAGAAAGTAATTAAAGTTTTTAATAATTTAACTCTACGGTGCTGTTTTCTTATTGTTTGAGAAATTTGTTTCTTTTTTTTAATTTGATTGCTTTCTTAATATATTGTTATATAATTTAACATTTAAATAAGAAATGTTTGTTTTCGCCTAGCACTGTACTCCGCGTATAGCCAAATAATGGCAACCTAGTGTTAAGACCCTCCGTGCTGTGCTATTTAACCAATTTTTGAGACTTTGTGTTGTGTGGCTTAATTCAGCGTGAAGTTTTGTCATCTTTCTCATCGAGGAAATGAAAAAAAAATACTCGAGTGGGAATCGATCCCTCTACCGTCGCGTTGCTTACCACGCAATGCTTCGAAAATTCGGCCGAAATTGGGAAACGGATCGTCTTAACATTAGGTTCAAAGGTTCCCCATGCCTACCTTTCTGAGTGTAAACAGCATTCACATAAAATACAACACCTAACACACAATTATATCTCACCATAACCAATATTAATTTGTCCAAAAGATATAACTTCCACCACCATAAACAAACCCATTTGACCTCGAAGAAGCAATAATCTCTGATATAATATGATATTGATATCCAAGATTTCCGCTTAATTTACTAATAAAAGATTCCTCCGGGATATCAATGACGTTACGCCAGGGTTAAGTATAAGTAGATTTGTACGACGCACGTAGCTTACCCAACAAGTGGCTGTTATTACAAGAAAAGTTATTATTATTATAATTTTCTATAGATTTTGTTCTTTATTTCTCATATATATTAATAATTATTATTTATATTTTTATTTATTAGCATATGTAAGAAGAAAGCCGTCATGGTGAAATTATTAATGCTACCACAATGGTAGTGAGTTGGAATATAAGTAGAAGTATGAACAATATATAATCTTTTTTTTATCTGTATCCCTCATAAGCATAGCAGGCAAAGGGAAGGAAGGGAACCTGGGGACCTAGTGTTAAGACACTTCGTTCCCAATTAAACACTTCCGTTTCTCACTTTCCGCCAAATTTTTGAGTTATTGAGTGAAAATAATAAATATTTCATTTCCTCGAGTCTGAATTGATCCTACAACCTGTACAGTCACACGATTGCACCCCTGTACCACCACTGGCCTTAAATTCAAATAATACATAATATTGAAAAAATCATAGTATTTTATTTCAACCAGCAATATTAGCTTAAAACAGTTTAAATTCTGCAATCACAGACAGATAGCCGCTAAGGGGTGGGCGCCGACGGCTACGCGACATCGGCGCGCCGAACGGACATGCCGTTTTGCTGCGAGCGGTATTCGTACGTTATTTTGTATGGATATATTTTAAAGTATATAAGTCCTTAATGATAATATGATGATTAAAATTATGCCTTTACAATTTTTTATCAAGTTTACGAAAATATTTCGCTACATATATAGCGCGATCTAGTGATATATAGTACTCCGATCTCGAGATTCAGAGCCCTGCGTTGAGATCCGCCACTCTCCACGCATTACTTCACCCTATATCACTTAATTCACAAATACCCTCTTAAGTCCTAAGAAAGCGTATCCTAGAAGCGCTTTTCATACGAATAACCTAAAAGACGTGATATACCTATGTAAGTATCCTGCACGCGTGAACACTCCGCTCAACTTAGGGAATACTTTCACGCTCAGCTTGCAAGGTGCATACGTAAACTGTTCACGCATCGTTTCACTTTACCCCATATATGGAGTTCGAGTGTAAGAGAAAATAGTTACTTATTTTATATTAGAATATATTGTATTATTTCTTAAATAATAATTAATATTTTGGAAAGATATAGATTTTGTTTTATTTGTCTAGAGGCAATTTTGTGGAGTTTGTTTTTTTTTCAACTTCGCGCTGTATCCGGCATATAGCAGGGTAGGCAGAAGGGACCTAGTGTTAAGACACTCCACTGCCCACTTTCCGCAGAATTTTCTATTTTCGAAGAAATTTTATATCTTAAATATATTAGTTTTTCAGTTTCTGTAGACAAAATGCAGCGTTAGCCGCCACCCAACATCTAATTTATAAATAGTGTATGTATTTCTATATACCCACCTACGATAGGTTAAGGAAAATACCAAAAAAGAAAATCGATTCATACATTCATATAAATTAACAGCAGTAGACCCAAAAACATGCAGATAGCTCGTAATGTCAAACGGAACAGCCCCCAAGGGGTAAAGGTGAGTACAAAAATGATAAGCCATAAATGCTCACAATTTACCATACTATTTCATTTATTGTGAAGCAATTTTTGGCTTGAAACCTTTGGGAGATACTTTGGTTAACATACATGGATTATTTATATTTACATAAAATATATGTTTTTAAACAGTTTAAATTAAATATGCTAAAGATAAAACGAAAATATAGTCCAAAACGACTTAACTGAGAACTTGGACGTTTTCAATAGATACAGGTTCGAGTTTCGCTACGGTAAAACACTGTAAGTTTTTTAAAACTTAAAAACAACGGTTGCAGGATCAATTCACACTCGAAGGAGCGAATTATGTTCATTTTCTCGCTCTTATAATAATACAAAACGCGGCGATGATTTCCACCACTCGGCGTCTAATAAAATTTGGTGGCTCATTGGGAACGGAGTGTTTTAAAGCTAGGCTACACCTACCCGGCTATATCTAGAAAACAACATGAAGCTAATAAAAGTTCTTTATAATATAAACGTTCGGTACGTGATTTCTTATGTTGGCACGTTTTGTCTCTGCAATGTTTGAGCAGGTATATTATAATGTAAATCATAATATTTGCTTTTATATATTTGTATACCGTTAAATGTTAGGATGGCGTAAAATGATTTGTAAATAGCTTATTTGGTAAAAAAGAATTGGAGGCCGTCGCGTCGTCGTGGCGTAGAGGCACAAAGGTCCATAAACATGACGGTTGTGGGTTTGATTCACTTTCAAGGGATTTAAATATTAAGTATTTCCGTTCCTCGTTCTGGTAAAAAAGCGGGGCGTTGAATTCCATCACTTCAACGCAATGCTTTAAGAATTCAGCGGAAAATGGGGAAAAGTTGTATAATCCCAGGATCCCTCTGACTACCCTGCAACGTGCGTGACACACCCTGAAGAAAAAAAGATATTCTTGAATATGAAAAAGTAAAGTATCTATCTATACATGGAAGAAAACTAGTAGATATTTGTTGTCACTGAAATATTTTCCAATGATAGAAAACTACTACATTTTTTATATTATAAAAATGATGAGGTTCCATTTTATTCTAATTATGTCACTAAAAATCTACCAAAAATATTCACAAAAAATATCCAAACTTCATAAAAAACGACAGCTGTCATAACATGAGAACGTTACAAATCATAGGGTTGGTAATATACCGGCCTGAGTCATTTGTAACGGTTTACTTTGTCATATAATATGTATATATATAGCGTAGTGATGAATTATAACGTGGCAACCCTGGCGCGGGTGTCATGGTGTCCAATTAAAAAGCAACAGAATACGTGTTAAACTGTCAGGTATTATTAAAAATCTCATATGTCAATTTGTTAAAGTTAAATTTGTTTTGTGATAACATGATTTTTTACCATTTTTTTTCCTTTTTTTGTTATAGGAATATTAATAAATTGATAATAATAATTGGTAATTTGAGATGTAAACGGCGTCGTCAGCGGCGGCAGTCGGCGCGACACATCGTTAAACAATAAATACGAAGGTTGTGTGTTCGATTCTCATTCTGGGGAATAAATTATTATTTTTCCATTCTTCGTCATTGATATACAAAGAAAATATGCTAACAAACCATCATTTTCTTTCAATTGAAGCATTTCACTTCATGCTAAGTAAAAGTAACATCAAAGTCTATCCGTTTTGGAGATATTACGTTGAATAGTGGCACACATCACGTTTTCTCTTATCAGAGAGGCAAAAGGAAATTAATTTAAATATAACTTCTCCACTAACTGAGAATCAACCCAACATCCACCACGTTTATAAGAAAGCCCTTCATAGAATTAACATTTCTTTACTATAATACTAGTATACATATAACTTTTAGTTTTATTGATACTACCCTCGATAAGGCTTTCTCGGCGTCAGTTAGTTCACGCGTCATTACCGTTCAGCAACAAGTGGCGTGTTTCCTGCTGGGAAATGACCTAATAAGACACTTCCTACCGTAATACTGACTTGAACTAATTTGAATTTGAATTTGAATATAATGCATGTTGACTGGTGGAATTCAACGCGGTACTTTGTCTTTTTGGTAGAGAGAGGCAATCGGGCCCGCAAGCATCGCGCTTTCAGTTTAGACGTTGTGCCACTGGGCCACTAATCTAAGACGTAATTACTTAACAAATTAAAAAAACCCTGCACACAGTAGGGTAGGAAGCCTACTATATTTATTACATATAATAAAAGAAAAACTAAAACAATCGTTCTAAATAATTCAACAGCGAATCCATTTAACAACATATATGAGCACCCAGTACGCTTTTCATTCATTTCGGCCATTTAGGGGCTAGTTCAATAGAAATTGGGGATGGGGAACCAAATTCCCAGTCCCCATGACATATTCTATATTCGTACCATATACGTTCACTGTAAATAGGTGGGCACGGCACCCCACGCTGGCGGCGGCCGATAAGACTTCGGCAAATTGATGTTTGAACTGTCATTAATCCCCGCTCGACAGATGTCTCTTTAGTCTATTATTTTTGACACTTAACAAGTATTATTTGTATGAAAAATGTCGCTTTAAACGGTTAGTTATTGCTTATAATTAAGTTACTAATCAAGTTATGAACTACTAGACTCTAACGCAGCTTCACTCGTTTATTCTTTTTTTTTATATTAAAACCAAATGATATTTATTTTAAAAAAAAGATTCCTATGTCCTTTCAAGTAAGTCTAAGAATATTTGTACAATATGGCATAATTATCGATTAAATAGTTTTGGTAGTGGTAGTTTTGGGAAAGTTTCCTAAAATGGACAGAAACAATCCTGCCTGCCCTATTATGCGGTATAAGGCGTAAAATTGCTTTAGGTAACATACTCGTACTTATTAGGTCTTAATAGGTATATTTCTGGAATATAAAATGAAATTCCATTCCAAAAGGGAATTTTAATTATGAATTATTTTAATAATTACTAATTTCGCATAAAAAGTGTCTGAACATTTGTATATAATATGTTTCGTTAATTAGTTATAACGAAGGCTTTATACAAAAGGAATATATTTTTTATAATAAAGCCGCAAACACTAAGTATTTAGCATATTAAGTGAACTGCTGACCGGCATAATATAACTGAATTTATTGTTTTTTATTTCTTTTGTACTAAATATTATATTTAGACATTTTTAGTTTTATAAAAAAGTTTAAATTATTAGATTTTATGTTTATTTTTTAACTTTTTCCTCTGGATTAGTAAACGTTTTTTTGTTCATCCATTATGAACAAAAAAAGAAAAAAACGGATACTCCATTTCAATTAGTGTAAATCAACACCACGCTCAGTTCACCTCAGTTCCCCAAAAGAAGAACGAATCTAATACCATCGTCTACAGACACACGCTGTACCACTCCACCACAGAGACCTCTACGAGGAGACCACATATCATTTATCAAACCTCCAGTTACAATCCAGTATGCATAGCGCGGTAGTGCGTTTCTTTTATCTCTAATAAGATCCCAATTCGAATGTCGCGAGCTCCCTAAAGTAATAAACTACTTGCGCTCTAACTCACTCTCCATTGTTTACAGCGACACGTCTCGTCTGATAGATGCCGCTATAAAAGTTACCACCTGCGATGGTCTCCAGGAATCCTTTGTTAAAACTTGTTATCACAAACTGAAACTTTTATTTTTATGGCTCTCAGTTTGACTGTTGTGTCTTCATGACTTATTGTGGTATATGTTTTTTTTGTGTTAGGTTTTTTTTTTCACTAGTAACCTGTTTCGATCAGTGAAATATTTTTTTTATTTTTTCTTAAAAAATATATTTTTTTAACGTTATAAAAATCTATTCGTATAACATTGGAAACGCGCTCAATTGCGTATAGGAAATACGTCGAATTTGTAGAACAAATATAAATGGTTGAGGGTAGATCGGGGGTAGATAATTACATTTTTTTGATCTTCAAGAACGGGGGATGACGTCAGGACCACGCCACTGTACTCGTAGTGTTGGTGTTTTGATAGTGTCAGAGATAATAGAGTATTGGTTAAAAATATTTTTCATTTATGTTTTCTCTGCTTAGTTGTGTCGGATGTAATCCATGCTTTTTCCCTCATAGCAGAGTAGAGGGTATCTAGTGTTAAGACACTATTCTCCACTAACTGTTCGGTTTTCGAGATATTGTTTCGGGTTTTAGAGCTATTTTGGAGGTTAAACATATTCTACCCCGGGTACTAATGTGTCACGAATCATACTAAAATTTGAGGCGGGCAAAGCCGTAGGACAAAACCAGTTTGCTACATTCCAGTATCAAACCTACTGCCATTTCCGTTCCACAATCATCAATTAATATAAAACCTATAGTGGGATCTAAATTGCCAGAACAAATTATCGTAAATAACGTATACGCAATAAAACATTATTTATGCTGTTTAAACGACAAATACTCGTAAATCTATTGATAAACCGTTGCGGTAAACATTTATAAATAGTTCCAACTGAGCATAAGCTCTTGAAATAATAGACAATTCAGTTTGTATTTTCATACATTTATTGAATCGTATCTGCTGAATTGACTTTGTTTTATAGTAAAGAACCTGACCAGCCGAATTTGAGTGGCGGAATTCAACGCCGCGCTTTTCCTTGTTATCTTGTGGTTGTTGAAAATATGAATAAATAATAAGTCGTTGGCCTGAGTGGAAATCGAACCCACAACCGTCGCGTTTACAGTCGCACGCTTGTGCCACTGCGCCACGGCAGCTTCATAAAAAGTTTCTTTCAGGAAAATAAATAGTAAAAGCTAATGTAAAGTGGAGGAACTAAATTGTGGATAGTGAAGATCTAAGTGTCTGAACTCTAGGTATTCTCTTTGTGGTTCTGATGTGTGCCGAAGTATGTAAAAAAATGCCCAATTTTCTACTGAAAATCGGGCATTTTTTTCTCAATTCTTTCATTATTTTAATTATTTCTTTCCAATTCCTTCATATACACACCTACGAAAGATACATACTTTTATAAAATATTGTAAAATTTTAACGTAGCAGGATTTGAATCTCTTAAAAATACAGTTTCAGCATTTTGGCGCGGGTTCAAATTCCGCTCCGCTATGTAAAATTTTTGTATATTTTATAAAAAAAATGTATTTTTGTTTCTTAATTATGGAATAACATTTTAATAATGTTAAACATACATATCTATCATCATCGATTAACTTACGCTTTAAGCATTCATATGAAATTTTGTGGTAATGCTCTAAAATACCATATATAAAATTTTGAATTTCGCCCTCTAAATGTATTAAATTATGTTAGATATGTATGTACATACCTATCTACATACATATATATGTATGTACATACATTCCGCACTGCGTCATAAGTTGTTGAATAACTGTAAATTATTAAAATATTTATGATATTGGATTGCAATGCATTTCTATATTTTGGATATTTATTTTATTATTCTTTTTTGTTTGGTCCATGGAATATTATATAAATAACTAGGTTTATTTATTTGTATTTATATGTATTTAGTACATTAAGTGAGAGGTTAGGTATGTCGCTATGAGATATGAAATGAGAAATATAAATTCTCAAGGAAATATTACGATCACCTGTAAACAAAATATTTAAATAAACTATACATTTTATAATATGTACTTTATTGACGACTCAGTTGTCATAATCTAGAATTAAGCAAATAATACAAATGGCTTGTTTTATTAATTTTTAATTAAATCATTTTTATCTCTTCTTATAGAAATTACGATACATTGATTCAATTAATATAAAAACATAAAAATTAGATATAATAACTAGAAAAAATATAAAAATAGATATAATACTATGTTAAAAAATAACAAAATATAAAAAAAGAAATACAAATATACTCTCAATAATTAACTCTATACAACATTTATAATTCAGTATATAACTTCGTACAGTTAGAAGATTAGCACTCACCTAACAACTTCATAACTTCAGCCTGGCTAATGAGCACGTTGAGATGGCCCGTTGCCAATGGCAACGCGAGCCAGACCGCCCAAGCGATAACGAGTCTTTTGAACGCCATTACAAAATAATACCACTATACCTTCAGTTTCACACGTGAATGCATTTTAAACACAAAACTAAAATATTTATGTTGTATCCATTTTATATATAAGTAAATTATAAACTACATATTGATATAACCAAAGTAAAATTGATTTAATTCATTATTAATTAAAAAATAATAATAAAGCTTAGAAAAACGCGATTTTTTCAAGTTTTTACTATTAAATTAGTAATAATATAAACTTCGCGCGTACTATTTTCAGTATAACAAGTGAAACCCAGGCGGTTAGCGCGTCCGTCCGCGCCGCACTGCCGTCCTGAGAGCACCGTGAGCCAACAAGTTACTGTGACATGCGCTCTAACCCTAGTGTCTTCTGTGGAACACTATTAACACTGTATTTTATGTTAATTAATATTATTTATACTCTATTATATGATATAGAGATTTAATATATGTTTTATATGTGGAACGTAAATAATAATAGAGATTTTTTTAGTGGAAATTTGTATTTTTAACGATTATTTAAATCATCTTTAAATTATTTCGACTGTAAATGCGACAGCTTTTGGGTTAGTTCCAAAAAAATTTAAATCGATCAAGTCCACGTAAACAAAGTTGCGGGTAACAGTAGCTTAGCAATAATCTATTTTCTCCACAATATTTTTAAAAATAACTAAATCATTCAGCCGTTATGAAATATAAAAAATGCAAAAGGTCATTTTCTTAGCTATATACTCATATTAAAAATATAAAAGATATTTCAATGAATAGGTCAATAAAGTATATAACTATGTTATAGTTGATCTTTTTTGTTGAGGCCGGTCATGGCGCAGGGTTCGATTTCCACTTAAGGAAATCATTTACTGTTGTGTTGAGTGGCGGAACTCAGCGCAGCGTTTTGCTTAGTCAGTAGAACTAATAAATGAAAATATTAAATATTTTATTCCCTAGTCGAAAGAAATCGAACCCACAAACTCGTTTACAGTAGCTCCTTTGTGCCGCTGTACCACGACGGCCTCAAAAAGAATAGTAAAACTAAAATACCTGCATATGTATATAAGATTTCATACAGTCATAGTCATAAAATTAAAAAAAAAATATTGTGATAGACCAATTAGGCATGTGAAATAAAATAAATATATATACTGAAACATAATTTATTGAAATAACACAAATCAGTCATGCTGAGGTCCTTTGAAGGAAGCCAGAATGGTGTAAAAATTGAAAGGCTTTGAACACTCCCGAAGGGAATTAATTGAGTTTGTCTGTAGCGAGCGGTGTTTCCGCTCTGCGTTAGGTACGTACCGGTCGCGCTACGTTAATACAATTATTTTCACTTTTAGTCAAAGATACGTTGCAAATATAAATTTACAGTTTTAGAATATCGTTTATATAGTATATTTTTGGCGTTAAGAAAAACTTGTCTCTTGTTATTGTTAGTAATTTTCTTTTACTTTTACTTTTTATAATGATATACCTCTTTGGAAGTCAGTCGTCGCGCAGAGGCGAGCGTACGACAGTAAACACGACAGGTTGTAAGTTTGACTCCCACTCATATTTTACCCGCATGTAATAGGGTAGCCAAAGTGACCTAGCATTAACTTAATTTTGCCCCTGAATTTTGAAGCCATTACGTATTGTCGTAGATTTTTTTATCTTATTTTCTCGCTCTCATTTTGTACTAACCTCAATATGATATCTTAAATTGGAGCAAAGAATGTCGTACCCTGACACCACTTATTTTTTACTGCCTATCCTGATATATCGGATAAATCATAAATATAAATAAAATAATCATTTTCCGATGATAGATACAAAAGCCAACAAAAAAAAATATCAGGCAACAGGCTAGCAACACACAAAAATATCCAATTAATTCTAAACTAATAACAACAAAAGTTTTAAACGTAACATATTTTCATTTCCCTAATACATCAAACAAGTTACCGGGTGGATTACTCGCTGTGGAGAATGTATAAATAATCAAGCTGTGGCATTGATGGATGAACTAGCTTAATAAGGTGGAATTTGCTATTTCATTATACGGTTTAAGCGAAATGGCAAGTGGTACAAGAAGTTAATGAATGAGTGAATCGGTTGGTTCTAGAGATATGTGTATGCGTCATATATACATTATAGCGTCTGGCGGTAAATACAATGGTTGGTGGTTCCCTTCTCATTCTCACATTTTTCATTTCTACGCTTTGGTAATAGAACAAACGTAGGCGGTAAGCTCTGGCGTGAGTGGCAGAGCAGCATGCAGCATGCAATCTTTCGAAAAATGGAAGAAAGTGAGGATCGGAGTATATCTGCTGACTATGTTTTAAATCTCGCCTAGTCTTAATAATCTGACCAATCTTAAACTCTAATCAACGGTAACCCGTAAAAACACCTTCATGCATAGCAAGCAGTGAAGGCCTACACTGCTATTCAATTTTAGAGACATTTCGAGAGTAAACAGTAGTAAGTATTAATCCACAACTGCCTCATTTCTGTAAAAATAAAAAAAAATAGTTCAAATTAGTATTTCGAACGCTTACGCACAAACGCCCCGACAACATCAAATGACACTGTTTTATTCATGTTATTTCAACATGTTTCAAACATTCGCGCAATTCATATTGAATTCAAGTCTCATAAACATAATTACTACCATATTTTGTATTATACATGTCCGCTACGGATGCACCTACGAGTAGGGTGGCATAATATGTTTGAGATTCATGGAATTTCCATTATATATCTAAATTCATTACAAATTATTTGATATCGAGATCGTAGTGATGCAGTGAAATAGCGTTTGACTGTGATACGTTAGTTGTTAGTTCGATGCCTTTCGTGGAAATATAACAATTTCATTTCTCCGCTATCGATTCAAAGCCTTATCACGAGCTATTCTGGCAGCTAACAGATTTTGAAATACTCTGCCTAGAGATTAAGTTTACCAATTTGAAATAGATTAAGTTATATTAACTATAGAGGCCGTCGTAGCACTGTGTTAGAGGTAGTTAGTACACGTTTCTGTGACTGACTGACTAACTATGGACAATGAAATATTTAATATTTTCATTTTATCGCTATGTTAACAAGGCAAAGCGTAGTGTTATGTTTACCCTACTCAACATGCTTCAAAGAACTCGGCAAAAAATGGAGAACGGTATTGTCTTAATGGGGAACGGAGTGTCATAACGCTAAGTCCAATCCCGCTATGTGCGGGATACAGAGTAAAGCTAAAAAAAATCAAATATCATTTAACGTATTCCTATAAACTGCTATAATGATGGCCACTATAGCCCAAGCTTTAATACGCGCTCTGACGGAAAATTGTAGAAACTCACACGGGCGTGGAGTATGCACGTCGTCGCAAACTTTCCACTTGCTTATTTTTATTTTTCAAAAAGGAACTTCTATTGAATAATGAAGTTGTGATGTTGAGTTTCGCGCTCGACTGCAGTTTGCAATCTTTTTTTCGCAATTTTATACTTAGTTATAGTTATTTTTATTGTCCACTATAAATTTTTTGAAGCGTAATTCCATTATTTGATTTCGCTTTGTCGTGTGTTAATTTTTTGTGAAGTTTTTAAAATTGTTTTAAGCTTATTTTCGTTTATTTATTTTTAGTTGATTTTTTTTTAAAATTATAACACCGTTATTTCATGTCGAATCGGGCAGAAGGTGTTGACACTAAGTTTTCCCTTTTTACTTAATTGAGGCCGCGGTATTTGACTCTACATATTTGTACCAAATACTGCTATTCGACACGTACTGTGTCAAAAGGAGAACGGAGAGACTTAGACTTACTCTTACTTTTCTCTACAGTCTACATGTACTAGCTTACTCTCTCCAAATACATTAAAAAAAAATACATAAGAGCAAATAACAAAAAAAAAATAGTCAATTAACAAATAACGCCACAGTAAAATTAATATAGTTAAACAAGTTTTTTAATTAAATTTTATATTTATCACCGTACAGTGTCCGCGTACATGTATTGCACAATGTACAATGAGTGTGTGCGAGCAAAACGAACCCGCAAGCCCGGCAATTTGCTTTGCGAGCGTTAGCGCTATATCGAACAATATTGAGTTTTTTGCAGTATGCGCCTTTTAATAAACGTTTATTTATAGTTGGGTTTAAGTACACCCTTGTTTATTATGTTTTTTCAGCTTCACGCTGTATCCCGCATGTAGCGGGGTAAGTGGTGTTATGACTCCGATCCCCTATTTCCGACGAATTCTGGTGGCATTGCGTGTTGAGTGGGGAAACAAAGCCTTGTTATGTCACTAGAGCGTATGAGAATAATTCAATTTCTCGAGTGGAATTAAAACCCATAACTTTTTTTCTTAAAGACAGAGGCTGTCTCGCCACGCGGGACTCACATATAATATGGTAATTAGAAAACGTATAAAAATATTCATTAAGTTTCCTTTCCCTACCATGCTATATGTAAGATACAGCATAAAGCTAATAAAAACCAATAATAATACAATACAATTAATGCTTTTTCAAAAATAAAAACTCGAAAGATTTAAAACTATTTTTACCCATCTCTATACTTAAACGTTTACATACTCTACACAAACATCTCATGCTCGATACGTGTAAAGAAAAGGGTAAAGTTATTATTGACAGATTTATTCCGATCGGATATTAGAGCTTTAAGTACTTTCAGATAGCTTTTTATTTACTACTTTGTTTTAGATTATTTTTAAAAATAGGATTTATTTTTGTAAATGCAATATGAATTTTGTTTTATGGATAATTTTACTATTCATATTCATCAGTAATGAATCCATATATTTCATTATAGAGAAATCTTAATGTTAAGACACTCCTTTCCCAGTTTTCAAATACATTTTGAAGCCATTATCAGCTGTATGGCCGAACTTAATGTAGCGCTTGAGAGTTATGCTGTATTTTATTTTTATAGCCGTCGCGTGGTAGATATGTGTAACAATGATTGACTGTAAATGTGATGGCTATGGGTTCAATTCCCAGGTACGGAACTTTTTTCATTTACCTACTCAGGCAGGCGGCCATTACAATATCTCAAGTTTGGGTAGAAAGCAATGAACGAAGAATCAAAACACTTTGTTCTTTCGGCCTACGCTTGTATATGTGGAGTATTTATTTTAACTCCATACCATACCATGCATGCGGTAAGCTATAAGGTAGGTAGAAACTAGTGATAAAAACTTCACAGGCGTAAAAAATATGTGAAATATATGGAAAATATTTTCATCGGTTTGATTTTCTAATTTAAAGTTAATTTATAAATTCTCAGTGACTAAGTAAAATTATGGTAAAACATATTTCCACTGCCAAAACGCAGAGCTCGTCGTTGCATTTCAGAATTTTTAATGGGATGTATTTTAACTTCTCACGTTCTAAATTTTACATATGACAAATATATAAGTTAATTAGTTAGTGGTAAGTAGGTTCTATTATTTTAGTATATATTTACTGTAATACTTTAAAGCTGAAGGGATTGTTTAGTTGTACGCGCCAATCTTAGGAACTATTATGAAATATTTTTATAGGTTATTTTTTAAAGGTTATAAGGCTATATTACGTGACGAAAATAATTATGATTTAATATATTTACAATTTGTCATGAGAACGTAGTGGCATAGTGACACAAGCGTGTGACTGTAAGCGTGACGGCCGTTGGCTCAATTCGCTTTTTTTTTACTCTCAAAATGTTATGTATTTCGCTTAGACGAGTAGTATGTATAACTTACTTACTTACTTACTTGAGTACTTATTTGAGTACATAACTCCTAAAACAAATGTCTAATTTCAATAAAACCAAGTTAAATTAAAAATTTCCGGCCAAAAACCGGATAAACTTTACTAATATAATTTTACTCCAAATAAATTTCCCATAGAAAACCTTTAGTTATTTCAATCTGTTCATATTGCAGTTCAAATACATTATCTCATATTTCGGCAGCCAGGGTAAATATTGGTGAAAGCCCTAAATCTCGGAGTACTTCGCCCGGATGGAATTACGCGGCCAAATAAACGGATATCCGTATACCAGACCGAGCGGTTACGAAGGTTTTTAAGCAGACTCGAGAGTTCCTGTTTGCTAAAATTCTGATATGATATGAAAAATATTTTCTGTTAGTGTAATTTTAATAGTTAGTTTTTTTTTTCAATATAATTATGATAAAAAATTACTTTTAGTAAACTAACAGTAACTCTTAGTTTCTTTTATACTTTTAATTTCTCCTCTATGTTTCTTTAGAAATAGAGGTCCATGACAATAAAAACCGCCACTTAAACGCAATGTCTCAAATTTTGGGCAAAAAGTAAGAATTTTTTTTATGAATTATTTTAATAATACTATTTAAAAAAAGAAGTTATTATAATAAAATATACCAACATAATAAATGACAAACTAAACTTCTCCATAATTCACAACAACTATATAATATAAAACCATAAAATTCATGACCATGTTATTCCAACTAAAAAGTTTGGTCCCAACCTCCTTTGTGTATAAAATGCTAAGCGGCAAAGTAAGAGAGACCGTTAACTAGATGCAAATCATTATAAACTCATTCAATATTCCGTTTAGACGCGCCGCAAAATGCAATCTGAATTAGGTAGCCTGTGAGGGACCCTGGTCTGGTCTGCTATGGTCGATTACATTGGATTTAATTTCTCCTTGATGGGTTGGTAATTGATTACTAAATAGGGAGGACATGTGCATAAATGGTTGGTAGGAATGCCAGATTGTAATTTATTTGTTTGAGCGTCACACATTTCTCTTTGCCATATACAAATGTAGAAGTGTATGCCGGGAATTTATAGTGGCCAGACGCTCTGTTCTGTTCATGTCTCTCATCTGTTCTGAAGAAATGGAAATAATTCATTCTTCTTAGTGTTGTTTGATTGCACAAACAAAGAATTTACAGTCCGATGCTGCCCCACTACGCAAGGAAGACATGACTATGGAATTTATTTATGTATACCAAAAATAAAAAAATGTAGGAACTCAAAATGAAAATGTAACAAATAAACTAAGATTTAATGCCACTGCCCAATTTTTAAGTAGCAAAATTCAACACCGTGAGCTGTCTTATTATCAGAGCGAAGAACTGACTGCTGCGCTTTTACGCCTGATCTATAACAATTAAACTACATAATATATTAAATCTCCTCCAGTCAATCTAAGAAAATTAAAAATAAATTATTATAAATAATTATATAGATAACTAAGGTCTTAAATTAAATCGGCTTCACGCTGTATCGCGCACACAAGAGAGTAGGCAGACGGAACCTAGTGTTAAGACACTTCGTTCCTCACTTTCTGCCGAATTCTGGAAGCATTGCGATTTTAGCTTCAGACTTATAATAAAGCACTGCATCATGTATGGTGGTCTGTCTGAAATAAACCAATTTCAGTTTTCCTTTATCTTCATTGTTTTCGTTTTCACCGGTTCAAGTTTACTGAAGTCTGCCGAAGTTTCCCTAATCTACAACTTCGACCTCGATAGTTGACTTGTAAGGAAAAACGTGTACTGGTCGGTTGAAAGGTGCAACAATATTATTTATACCAAGATAGAACTAGAAGATCAAAGATAATCTAGTATAGGAATTTCACTTTTTACAATTTCGTGTTAAATGTTTAGAGGTCTAATTAAACGTCGCGCTTTATATAACCAACGAAACCAAACCAAATTTTAAAAAATACTATCGTTCCGTCTTTTGCCATTTGTCTGGGGAACCCTAAAAATGCCAGTGACTGTATCACATATAGTTGCGTGAGCAAGGAAATGAGAATATTAAATATTTAATTTTCTCAAGTGGGAATCGAACTCACAGCCTGCGCCAAGATTGGCCTCAAATATACGCAACAATAAGACATACAAACTAACTCATACAATAACCGTTACTAGAAACACAATATGTCAGTAAATAGGATACCGCAAGACCTTAAGACGTCCAAAATCCCTATAGGTGGGATTAAGGAGAAGATTAGACCCTGAAAATTACGATGGTCCACAAGTTGACCTACTATATTAGTATCTACGACCTCTACACATCCCTTTGTACCTGCTGGAGTAAGCATTGCGTAGGAATTTAAATAAATAAATAAATGCTTTATTCAGTAATTAAATGTAACATACACTCTAATTTAGTTGAAATATGGAAAAATAAGATAACATTTTAGTAGAGGTGAGCGTTAGCAGCTGCCAAAATTTGTATGAGTAGAGAAAAGTTCTACAGTATAATTTAGATTTTAATAAATATCATTCTCACTTCTCAACGATTATTTAAAAAAATATAATCGTGTTGCGGACATTTCCATAAAACGCCTTACAAAGATGTTAATATAAAAATATTTTTAAAAATGTCGAATAAACTTAATAAAAACGTATACCTTAGTGATCAGAGAGTTTCCAATATACGTGGGTTCGAGTCCCGCTAGGTATAAATTCATATAAGCGATCTATAATTGTTAATATTTAACTTCTTAATAGATCTGTAAGAAATAAGGAAAGTTGGGTGCGCTGAACCACATTGTGTTTCTTAGAGTTAATATTATATTTTTTTTTTCAATTTACAACGAACGAAAAAACTAAAAAATTATAGAGCTTCAAAACCCCCATGATACGTTATGCTTAAGAAACTTTAACTTGTCAAGAGCATGTGAGGTACATACACGTACCCACAATAACGTGGACTTGTCGAATGCACCGCAGGTACAACATTGTAGTTACGCGAAGTTTTAGCTGAAATTATGTATAATGAGTTTAATTAATACTGTCATTTTAAGAATGTCACACATTGCTATGTGCCCTTTTGGGTACGCAGACGGAACCTGGAAACCTAGTGTACCTAGAAACTCCATTCTCAATAATTTTAAATTATAATATATATTTATAATTTAAAATTATTTAATTTATTATAAGTTTACTTAACTTATGATAAATTAAATAATTTTAAATTACATTCCATAAATATATTAATTTAAGTTGCGGCCAAGTAAAATCTTATTAATCATAACAAATGCATTATATACAAATCAAATAAATATAAAAATTAAAAGGTCCAATATTCTACTAAACTAATTAACCTCAATTGAAAAACTAAAATAAAAAATAAAATATTTTTCTAAACAAGCTGGCTCTAATATAATATAGCGCGACACATACCCGACGCATATTTCACCGGTTAGCGCGTCGTTATAAAGTCGTAAACCTAGAAACTTGAATTAATATTGGCGATTATTTTGTGGTACAAAATTAATAAATAGGTCATATATTTTAAATTGTTTTCTCTAATGACAAATATTTTGGAGAAATATATTCTACTAATAATATAAATTATGTAGAGATTTTGTGTAGTTTAGCTATAATATAATAATAAATAAAAGCGAGCGAAGCCGCTCGTGGGTATATAAACGTATAAAAATGTTCTTTACTTATTCAAACTAAGATAAATATTAAATTCACAACTATGCACGTGATATACGTATATGGTCAGACCTTTTCTTTACAGGGAAAATGCGTAATTAAATCAGAAAAAGGCTCTATTTCGTAACTGAAACAGAGTGTCTTAATTCTTCTCCGTCGTCTTGCAGGTTCCCTCTGCCTACCTTGCTTCGTGAAACAGTATAAAGCTAAAAAACTTATATATGAAACGATTAAGCTGTGTATATAGTATATATTTTTTGTTGGGTGGGAGATGTCTGGCGTAATTTCCACTGATTAAATACCTTCAAATTTTCTAGATTAAAAAAAACTATCCTCTTATAAATTATACCACCCGTAGCTTTGATCAAACGATGTACCGTCATGCAAATGGACATTCACATAGCATGATGGCCATCCATAAACACTTTACTTTATTTTGCTTCCCAAGCGGTGTGGCTAGACCCAAATAATTTTATTTTTCACAGCTCTAAATCTTATCCATCTTAATTGTTTAACTTCGTTAGTTGTGATAAGTGAAAATAATTTAATTTTTGTT
>JAEBDU010000098.1:2478553-2519900 GCA_016802625.1 Heliconius numata
AATAACATATATTTGGACCAAAAGAGTACAGGAATGTCTGGCGGCAAGCAAATATTCCATCGGATATGTTGTTTGATCGCGGGACAGGTTTGCTGACAAATATCGGGTAAAAAGGCTTTGCTAACACCCGCAAGGACACTCGTGCAGCTGGAATCTTTTAATATATTTCTATATAGGACTTACTTTTGCTGTTTTATGTAATACTTTTAAACCTAAGCGTATTTTGTTGAAAAATTGCGAAATTTTCGTTATGCCCACCTTGCAAATACGTAGAGGGAACAAAAAAGAGTGATAAGATACTCTGTTCATTACTTTCCCTAAAAGTCAACGCCGCATTTTATCTTCTTCGTTGAGCAAGAAAAGATTCGCCGAGTGCGAACCCACCACCCCCACGTTTACAGTCACACGTTGACCCGCTGCGTTACGACGGCCACAGCTCACATTTATAATTATGAAAAATCAATTGATTCATTCTATTTATATAACCTATCATAAAAATAATAAAATTATAATTATAATTTATTTACGTTTACAATACTAGATGTAAGCTGGCGCAAGCACTTGGCCTATATATCTCGATTGCGGGCTGGCACCGTTTCAAATGCGATGACACGGATGCAGGTAGCGAAACCTGTAATACTTGTACAATCCCGGATTTTATATTATAAATTTGATGATGATCATTTCATTTTGTATAGGTAAGTCGATACGATGTAGTACGATGTAGCTTCTTTGTAGTAAAATTGTTTTGTAGTCTTGAAAACTGAAAAAAACTACAATTTGAAACTATTTTCCTTATAATTATATATTTGTCTTCATTTATGGCTCAATTTTTCATTAAATAAGTATATTACAATTTTAATAACTTCGAAATAAAACGAGATGACTATTTGCAGAATATTCCATTGTTTAAGGCTATGGTGGTGCAGTTGTAGCAGGATTTGACATTGGATTCCATCAATTACCCCACACTCCTTAAATAAGTTATATAATATCAGTTCCGTAAGATGACGTTTATACTACTACAGATTTGTAGCGAATTAAACATACTTTTTAATACTAATTAATTTAAAATCAAATTAATTTGAATTACTTAATTCTATCCAAAGAGATTTTAAAACATAGATAATAAAGGTGTTTCTTAAATCATGAATCAAAAATATAAGCTCTGTCACCCTATCAACCGACGCCCTGTCCCTACGGGGACGATGCAATTTAAACCCCATCAATAATGGTCTAATGGACAAACTTTCCGCCTTGCACAGAAATTACACTAATGTGATTATTTCTTGGAGTGACGCACTCACATACGGACGCTCTTGTGACTGGTAAGTTAAAAATCAAAATTAATTTGGTATGTATATATATTTGTTTTGTGGCTTATATCACCTCACCTTTCTTTGCTTGTGATTTATAAGTAATTTTAGGTTTTATAAGCACAGAACACGCTGAGTAAAAATAAGCATTCTTTTAATGTCAAGAAAAACAAAAACAAAAATACAGGACATCGTCTCACAGTAAGCGAGGTGGTCGTGTTTACAACTCGCAATTACATTGCTAATATTATAATTTTATTATAATTATAATTTATTAAATTATTATTACTTCCCACCCTTGGTAGACAAAACACGGCGTTGAGTTCCGCCTTTCAAAACGCAATATGTCAAAAATTCTGCAGAAATTGCGATCAGAGTGCCTTAACCGTAGGTTCTCTTTACCCTGCTATGCATAAGGCTGCTTTTTACAATAATTCGTATACGTTTTACATGATACATCAACATATTACAATGGCCGTGTGTCCCAGTACAAATAAGTAATGTAGCCTTTCTGCGGTTTCATTCGACTTACTTGAGTAAATTATAAAGTTTAAGTGAATAGTAACTTAAATTTAATCAAGCTCGAAGATATTATTGATTAAGAGGGAAACGGAGAGTCTTAACACTAGGTTCCCTCTGCCTGCCGTGCTGCCTACGGGAATCAGCGTGAATCTGATTTAATTTTAATTTCATTTTCATAGTTAATCATCTAATTTAAATACATATATAAGCTTTCTCCAACAATAAAACTAACCACAAACAGCACCCAATAATAACAAAGAACCAATAACCAATAGAATATTGTATCTCGAAATTCATATCAGCATTACGAGTATTTGACTTTAGTTCAGTTTAATACAAGTTCAAACAAAACAATAGCTGAGGCGTTTACAATAATTAACAACTGCGAAACTCAGAGCCAACACGGCTCTATTAAACAATGACATGGAATGTGGATTGTGGAAGGGATATGCGTTGAAAAGAGAAATTTATCGTATTATATTAAATTTCATATTAAATAGCATCTGATAATCAAGGCGACGGTTATAGGTTCGATTCCCGATCCGGGAAATAAGTTATGCCCTTTTTTCGATATGGTAACAGGTCAAGCGCGGTGTTTGTTTCTGTAAATCATCATGCATTGTTTCGAATATAGGTAACAGAGTGTCTTAGTACTAGGAAACCTCTGGCTACCCTGTTATATACATCATGAAGATAAGGATTCAACTAAAAAAATAAAACAATCATTATTAACCACTCACTCTAATCTATTTTAACGAACCCGTTACCACTTCCACAATATACATTACCTTCAAACTCTAAGTATATTAACAATAAGATATTAAATTGCGATCAACCCTCAATGCAAACAGAAATCAATCATCGTTCCACCAGGAGGGGGAGTTATTCAAATAGCTCTCCAATTGAAATATCCGCTCGAGCAAAAATATAACAACCCTTGGCTCAACCGGTGGAGTTACGATAAAGGACTTAGTGCAACTTTGTCTTAAGAATATTTTGAAATTAAGATTTCAGGTTAATATTTTGAAATTTAAACATCCTTTATCATTTAGAAACCGTCTAAATATTTGAACGTAGAGGGATTCGAACTAGCATCTCTCGGCATCCAAGTTTCATATACTTAGTTTTTTTATGTTTTTAAAAACAAAATGTTTTTTTTCCTTGGTGTCGAATAAAGAATAAAAAGAAATAAGAATATTTCGATGAGGCTGCCGGGTGGGGCGAGAGCCGAGAGCTTCATTGTGTGGACGCGACAAAACACGAATCAACGCACACTCTCGAAAATTGGACGGAGAGTAGAGAATGAATCGGAATGTTTTAACACTAGGTTTCTTCCGCCTATCTACGAGGGAAAAGGTTTGAAACAATATAGTAAACCAAATTAAATATATATTTTTCTAGCTTCACGCTGCGTCTCACATAATACAGGGTAGGCAGAGATGTCCCGGGAACCTACTGCTCCTGCAGGTACTCCGTTCCCATTAATTAAGTCAGTTTAATTTCCCACTTTCCGCCGAAATTTCAAGGCATTACGTATTGCCTGACGTCGCGTAACTCAACGTCGCGTTTCGCCCTCTTACCAGAGCTTAGAAATGAGAAGCAACAAAGTTTGCAAACCTAGAATATTTAATATCCACTTAGTACCTACATATAAGTAGACCATACATTTCATAGAATGCACTGCGTGCACCTGTCGGGTGTCACTTCTGTAACATAGTGGTTAACTGCTTTTGATGTTCAAAATCCAGGCAGGATATGATGTTGTTTTTACAGAAAAATAAAATTACTTAGTATAATTATCTATTTTGGTAAATAATTATTTAATTTGCAATTACACGTATATATTATTTAAGTTTGAATGTAAAAGCGATGGTTGTGGGTTCGTTTCGCATTCGGGGGAGTGAACTATTTTCTAATTAGCTAATGAGGCAAACAATTGTACCTGATTACTTCATTTACTGTGCACAATGCTTTACGAATTGAAAATACTAAATTCTAATAGATGTTACTAGAAACATCTTAAAATATAAATAAAATGTTGTTATTATGATCAAAAATTTTAATTTAAACACACAACTTTATGCTAAAACATTTAACAAAACTTAAATTTTCTAAGATAAACTCTCAAAGTGCCCGAAATGCCTGCGCTATAATAAGTTGGGAAACTTAAATTTCTTAACTGAGTAATTACTTAATGAGTTTCCGTGTGTACTCAGCTCAAATACTTTCATGGACTCTTATTAAAGGAGCATGTTTCTAATTGTTAGCCCCGAGTAAGTACTTAACAAGTATTCTATGTGATAAAATTATGTTTATACTTGCTATATTTAGATGAAAAAGGGGCAGCAAGGGTAGGCAGAGGGAACCTAATGTAAAGAAACTGTTCTCTGTTTTCCACTAAATTCTCGAGGCATTGGGTGTTCAGAGGCGGGACTAAACGCCGCGTTTTGCCTCTTTACTTCTATATTCAAAATACTATCTATTATTACTTCTTCAGGAATCAAACTCACAAGCATCGTTATCACAATTATATAAAGAAATTACCTTTTACAATATATAGAATTAGTCTAATCGAAAGATATAAATTTAATTTCATTGTATCAAATTGAAAAGATGCAACAAATAAAGGGTTATGAGGCGTTGAGCGCTTAAGCGATTTAAGCCAAAGGATTTCACGGTTGACGGATTCCGGCGATCCACGTTTGCGGACATACGAGTACGAGCACTGGCTGTGTCCATTATTACGTATTTTTTATAGGAAATAATAAAAAAATGGCAATAATAAACTATTGTGAGATTTTTATAGTTAGATCTTGTTATTGTATTTTGTATTGTATAAATGTAGAGGCGGTCGTTGTGGATAGGATTCCCAATTAAGGGAAAGAAATATTAATTAAAATTAATATTATTTTCATTTTAAAGCAAAAGTCACACGTTATACAAAAAAGGTACAAAAAGTTTATTATTTTTAATTATTCTAATACAGAACTTTCAGAATTTTTGATTTAAAAATATACCTCAATTTCGTGGCAATGAAACTTAAACCTTTACAATATTAAGTACAAAGTGTTATAAAGATTACATACAATTTCATTGTTAAACAATATAAAAATAAATTGAATAGTAAAAATAATACTGCAAGTCAATTTAGATCCTAATTGATTAGTGTAGATCGAGATTGAATTAGCCATAAAAGTTCCTTTTATTTCGTGAGAATCTTATTAGATTCATAAAAGATATTTTCAATTTAGTTAAAATATATAATATAACTATATTTTTAATAATTTAACCGTATTCCTCTGATCTCGCATATATTATAATGTAAGGCCCCAAAGTAAAGCAATAGCCATTAGATACGTAATAATAGCAATTATCGTCGCCTGCGGACAGCGCGGACTGTTCGGGCGAAATTGCAAAACCGCGTGCGGCGATTTACCCTTTCGTCCAACTATATATGTAAAAGTTTCTATATAGGTTTGTCTGTATGTTTGTCTTTTAGTGTAATAGCGTCTGGACGTGTATATAGTAGACGTTTATATATCGGAATTTAGTAGGGCTTAAAGTGTTTTTTATTCACTCTGCTAACATGTGGGCAACAGAGAGTTATAAAACATTACTTTCTCTGCCCACCGTGCTATATGAGTAATACAGTGCGAAAATAAATAAAGGTCTTTTTCGGTATGTTAGAAACAGAAATATCATTACAAGAGAGTGATTTATCACTACATACCCCAAGAAACAATTGTACAAACAAAAAAAAAAGCATAAAAACAACAAAAAAGTAAGTTTCAATTGCAAAATATCATTTTAATTGGAATAGCTTCCATAAAGAATCCTTTGTTTCTAAGCTCTGTGATTGTTCTGACATGAAATTGTTTATTAAGACAAAGCGAGTGTTCGCTCGAAATCACACTACCATTCGCAGTGGTGCCAGGTTTTTGTCACTTTAACGAGGTGGCGTTTTTCGTATTCACTAAAATGAAAGACAATATTTGATGGATTTGTTTTATCTTTATTTTTTTATGTTGTGTTGTACGTTTCCAGTCGCACGCTTGTGTCCCTGTGTCATTAGCCTTATTGGCCTTATCAAGTAAATTTATAAAAAAAAGAATAAATCAGCTTCAACCTAGTGTTAAGACACTCCGTTCTTCGATTTCCGCCAACGCAATTTAACTGTTCATTAGTTACAAATAATCCCAAAAAAATTCCAAATATTTCCCACACAAAACTGTCTTAAGATACCAAATCGATATTCACCCTTAGAGGGTTAAAAAAGCCCACCCCGTTTACAAAACGCCTTGACGGTGCGTTTATACTGTGTAACGCGAGCTAAGTGAATCAAACTGTCATTCGCGCCGCATTACAAGAGATGGATGATATCACTATATGGATATTCCGTGTAGTTGGTGTGAATTTTAGACTATGTTTTTTTATATTCCGCGTATAGCAGGGTAGGAAGAAGAAAGCTTGCCGCCAAGTTCTGGAGTATTGCGTGTTGAGTGGCGGAATTCAACGCTGTGCTTTACTTCGATATCAAAGACAAGAAAAACGTTATAATTTTTTTATTTTCTCGAGTGGGAATCTTGCTCGCTTTACTCACGTCACACGTTTGGGCCTACGCCACAACTGGTCATAAATAAAAATGAAAAACAGTTTTATAATATTAGTATAATATAAATCATCGTATCCATAACATCCCATCCTCTTGTGAGTCTCATAATATCCCTCAGAACAAGGGTGCATCTGTACCCTTACCTTTCTAAGTGAAATCACTTCCCTTCTGCAAATACATCTTCATTTTTTTTTCTTTGCTAATTATTTTCTTCTTAAGAACGAGACGATAATGATATTCAACTTGATAATTGTTTTTTGTGCAGATTAAAAAAATAACAAGCGTAAGTACTGTTTAATTACTGAGCTATATGTATCTCATTTTAATGAGGACTAAAAATGTAGCTAAGGAGGAATTTAACAAAACTATTAGATTTTTAACTTTTTATATCACATATAGGAAACATTGCAGTACAATAAAATCGAGTAACTTATTTTTGTTTATTTCGTTATTATAACTTTCTGCTTTTTTAACTTTGTCATGTCAGCCTGTAGTTTTACATAATTATGTTTACATTATTTTTATTATTCTAACAACAAGAAAACATAGAAAGACAGAGAAAAAATAAAACAACACACAAAAATAATATATAAGATATAAGGAAAGTGTATTAGAATGCCTAATAAGGTAATGCAGCGTCTGATGGAGGAGGCAGTGTCGAAGTTCAGTCGGACGTGGCATCAGTCTTGTGACGTCATCAATCACAAGGACCTTAGGTGGTGCTGCTGTAACAGCTGTGGTCATTTCCACTTTTACTTTGGATAGTCAATAGTCTGTAATATTAACGTTATTATTATTTTTCACTACATTTTACTTGTAATGTCTTTGATTATTCTAAAAAAGATTCGTTTTAAACTACTATATTTTTGAAGATCCTGAAGTTGCTAAATTTATCAGTTACTAGCTTCTGTGCTGTTTTATTGTTTTTTCTTATAGCTATAAATCTATATGCTGTATAACTATAATATGTTTAGTATCTTAAAATTTATGCAAGATAAAAGAAGAAAAATAAAGTTGAAGTATAACAAATTTTTGGTGATTTAAGTATCAGCTAACAGAGATACTAACGTATTAACGAATGATTTACGTCTAATATTAAACAAGGGACAGAAAGTCTTAAATATGTTCTGTAAATGCAGTAGACGCTTAAAGGTTAACTAAAACCTATAATAATTCAATACACGAACTAACCAACACCTTTCTATCCACATCATATCGTTCACTCACAGCTTAAAAGCAAATATAGATGTTCCAGGTGTAATTTAAAATGCATAAATCTCCTTGGCTCAGTCGGCCCGCTAACTGGATTCCCCTGAGTTTTAACTTTACGTTTTATGAATAGGTAATCGCTGGTGATGCGATATCCAACGTGGATAGAGAACAACGGAAGAGACTCCTTTTTTTATTTGTTGCAGTTGAATTTTCTTTATCAATTTTTTAACGATAGTTGAAATATTTATTAGAAATCTATTTTGTCTTTGATTTGATACATAAAATAATTAAAATATGAAGCTATTATTGTTAATTTAGAATATATTTATGTAACTTAACCTGAGGGCTTAGAATCAGTTTGGAGGAATCATTCCCGTGATTTAATTAAGTAAATAATGTTAGAAAATAACAGAGTGTTTTCTTGCTAAGTTTCCTTTACAAATAAAAAAAAGAAGAAAACAAGAAGTCCCTCCCCGCTTTAACCCGTTTGTAAATAAAATATAATTTTATAAACGAGTAGTTATAAAAATTATGAAATTTTTAAAATGTCTTCCTATATTTTAAGATTTACTGCAAAATTTTAGAATTTCTTAGGTTCCTCCTTTCGATCTTTGTCAAATGTCTTGAGCGAGATTAGCATGCAAATGAGCTCGAATGCGGTGGTGCATGTAATTCCGGCTTTGAATCAAGGTTAAAGCGTCTTCTAAATGAATTTCTGAAAGGATTTTGCATTTTAATATCATAAAGTTCATATGTTACATAATATTATATGAATTAACTTATACGTTTATTAAAATGTATATAGGTGTGCATATGGACAACCATTAATAACTCTATATTTAGATTATCTGTACCTACGAAATCCTAAACAATAAATGCGAACAACATGACAGTAAAAACAGATGTAACACACAGTTTTTCCATTTCTTTTCTTCTTTTATATAAAATTTATTCTCGACTCATAAAAGGTTTTAAAGTAGAAAAATCGACCTTTTTATAAGCTTTTACATTTAATTTACGTTCATTTTGTTTTAAGAGGGTGCGTAAATCTGAAATGCATTGACAGACGCGGCTATCTAGTCCCCATTCGTCACACCATGTCAACAATCGTGTGAATCAGCCCCTATTTTACATTTAATTGCATTTCTTTGTCGATCTCCCCGGTAATCTGAATGCACCCTTGTCGCCTGTCACCGACCATTTATTTAAGAACTTCCTCCCTTATTTTCAGTTCATATTTTTCGATAGGTGGGGTACCGTAGTACTGAAACGTAAGTATCTGGATATACTGGTCAAGTCTAGACTTATTTGATATCGAAGGAAAGTGTGTGTTAAGGCAATATTTGCGGACGCACTTAGCTGGATGGCGTACACTTAGCTTTTTTCTGAAATTAGATTTGCGTCCAATCGCTGCAAGTAATCAGATCTTAGCAAACTGATCTTGTAAGAAGAAATATCTTATGTGAAAATATAAAAATATATCTAGATATATTTTTGTGATAAATTACATCGTCATTTATATTTTAGTGGCTATCGGTAAACGGTAAGCTATTGGTAGTGTATAGCTAATAATATTCAATTCCTTTACAATTTAAAAAAGTATAGAGTTAGGCTTTACCACAATGCATTTTATAACTTAACGCTGAAAAAGCCTAGTGTTAAGACACTCCCCCCACATTTTGTAAATACTTTGCGTAGTCTTTAAAACGTGGAAGGTGTGAAAATTTGGCACTACCACTTTACATCGGGTGGTTGTGTGAACCAATATTCATTCCAATCAAAAGTTGATGAGCATGCGGAAAGCCTCTTTGGTGCATCAAAGACATGTTATAAAAGGTATCGCTGATTGCTGTAGGTGCTGACACCGTCCGATAACAAGGCAGTTTTGTAATATAGAGCATAAAAGCGGTAAACGTGGTGTAGGTTCGATTTACATTCGAGTAAATGAAATATTTAGTATTTTCATTTTCTTGCCTTGGTGGCCTCCAGAATTTAGTGGAAAGTGTGTCTTAACACAATAGACAACATTATTTATATTTGCTTAATTAAAATAATACTAAACTTATATAACTAAGTTCAATGTTGAAAATGGGTTAACTCCAAAATACACAGTAATGCTCATATTAATTAGTATGTTCTTCGAAACTAAATGTAATTTGTAATATAATCAAAATATCAAATTCGAAGAAGTTATTTCAAGCTTATAAACGAGGTAAATGTTTACTAATTTATGGATGAAGGGAAAATAAAAGTTGGCAACTATTTTATACATGTACTAAACTTATTTTCAAAAGACATGTTTGTGGTAGAATAGAGACCAATCAAAAACACGGCGTTGAGTTCCGCCACTCAACACTGAATGTCTCCAGAATTCACCGAAAAGTAGGAAACAGAAATGTCTTAATGGCAAACGTAATAATTAAATTTATCGAACTTAATGCATTTACTAAAAAGAATATTATTAATATTGGTACTAGTAAAGAATATTATTAATATTTTTTTTTATGATAAACATATGTATCACTTACACTTACATGCCATGTAAATGAAGTTACACTAATTGCTATACTTATATTATTTAACTCTGTCCAAAATTGTAAAATTATATTGTAAATTAAATAATAATAATAGAAAAGCGAATATAGAACAAATCCTTAGTATTCATTTCTCAAAGAAAATTAAATATGATACTGTTGAAATGGTACAGAAAGAAAACAGCTCTATATTAAACGTTATTTTTCAACAATACTAGTAGTTCTATAAATTTGTAATAAAATACAAGCATAAGTTTATGTAGAATCAATGTTTCATTTCTGAGTTTGAGTCGTGGCCCGGTGGCACAAGGGTATCACTGTAAGTGCTGCGGTTATGAGTTCGATTTGGACTCGAGGGAATGAAATATTTAATATTTATCTTCTCTCATTGGTAAGGAGGCAAAACGGGTTGAATCTCGCTACTCAACACATAATGCTTAGAGAATTCGGTGGGAAAAAGGGGAAAGCGGAAATACCTTAATGAGAATGGAGTGTCTTAACACTAGATTCGTAGGTTTTCTCTGTCTACTCTGCTATATGTGCGAGTTACAACATGAAGCTAAAAAAACAAAGTTACGAAATATAAGCTTATGATAATGTTTTATTAATATAATTAGTTAGATGCCATGTGGACACCGTCTCAAATGGCGTAGTTAAATGAGTTTTCATATATTTAACAAAATCGACTTTTCTTATTATAATTCTGTAAAAACCCCAGAAAACTGATATTAACTAATTAAAAAAAACATGACACAACAATCCAGTAACCTTATATCTTATCATAAAAATAAATAAAACATCCATTTTAATATTTCACAAAAAATATATATTTATATTCCGAAGAAAAAAAATATTACGATACAACGGAAATAAAGTTAAGAGCCCGTTGTACCAATATCGTTGTTTGTTAATTAAGAAAAATTGAAAATTTATCTGTCCGGAATATTTTTAATTGGTCCCGCGAGCGTTGTTCGACGTGTTGACAGAACAAGTTCCGTTGGTCTCATTATACCAATATGGAGATGCAGTTTGGTATTGCGTTCTACCATTTCTGTTCGAGTTGAGATTTAATATGCACGAAGGAACATAATATAATTTGTTTATCATATATGATTTTTCACCGACTTCTGTGAAAGGCGGAAGTTATCAATTTGACTGTATTTTTTTGTTTGTTACCTTAGAATTTTACTGGGTGAAAAAGCGGCAGGTATTCGTTATCTTGGCACCATTGCCAACATTAGGTTCACAGGTTCCCTTTGCCTACTCTGCCATGTACAGAATACAACGTGAAGCAGAAAAAAAAGTTTTATCTCACTCTAGAATCGTTTAAAATCTTCAAAAATGTTACCTGGAAATGATTGCTCTAATCATACGAATACATACAAACAATACATAGTAAATGCAATAAATATTTATGACCTACATAATCATCCCACAGCCATTATAAATACTACTCAATTTTCCAAACTATAAAATACTTGATATAATAAAACAATTTCTACAAAACTGCTATACTTAGTACTGCTACTACGGCTGCATTTACAATTGTACGAACAAAGAAAATTACTTCTAATAGGTGAAATTTCAAAGTAAACATAATGACTCCCATTATCCACTTTATCCAAACGGCAAGAAAATGTATGTCAGAACTACTTATCTGAAATATTAAGTGTGTAAACGTTCATTAGTCATGTATTCGCATTGTTTTGACTCTATAAGAAATTCTTTATTGCTATAAATAATGGTTTTATTTTTTCCTATTAGACTAAGATAAGGTGCGGCGCCATATAACATGGATTATTTCGAGAAAGTAGAGAACAGAGTGTCTGTTTGTTCTGCTTTGCTTTTTATGAGTGACATGTAAAGCTAAAAATAAAAGCATACCAACAATAATTTGTTGTAAAATGTGGAAAAACAATTGTCGATAAGGTCGCGACGGATATGACTGAAAATATACTTTGACTATAATCGAAAATGTAATATACTTCCGAACTCCAAATGTAAATATATCAAATTAGCTTCACGCACACAGCAGGGTCGGCAGAGGGAACCTAGTGTTAAGACACTCCGTTCCCATTTGATCGAAAAATGAAAATCTGAAGTACCTAATCTTTCACGGTGTTTTCACTTTCTGAGAGAAAAAATAAGTGAAAAGAAATCAATATTAATCATCAGCTAAAACATTTTACTACACCATAAAAAGCAAGGTATATATTTTTCTTCAGAATTTTCGTTTCAAATTTTTATGCTGCGTCAACAGAAGGGTGAAATGTGGGTTACCCTCCGTGGGGTTGACGAGCGGTCACTAATTGAAAGTTATGTCTCTAATAACTAATAATATAATTGGTCAATTATTTACCGATATTTGTGTCAGTAGTTCTGACTGAATGTGAATTATATATTAATACGTTGAGTCTTCGATTATGAAATATTAGATTTAATCTTTATTTTTCCATTAAATATATTACACTGAAACTGAAGACTGATATACTTTTTTAGAAAACGTCGAAATATTTTAAAATTTTGGGATTTGAACTCGTATAAGTTGGAAATCATTTAATTTCATGTTTCCAAGAGAGGCAGGTTCGAATTCTTCTACGATTTTATATGCTTTGAAAAAAGAGCTTTTTCTTTCCCAAATGTGGATTAACACTTTAAAACTTTATATCACTGCAAAAGCCGAACCAAAGCTCTCTATCATTAAAAAACTTACGAAAAGTTAGTAAAAAAAAACTCAATTTACCAAATGGACACTTCCAACACCTTACGCATAAATAAATGATTCAAACGCAGCAATAATAACATGACTGACCCATAACTTGTGGCTGTCAATTGAAATGAAAAGCCGAATTATTGATTACCACCCCGAAGGTTAACGACCGTTGATTGCCTTCATTGAAGCTAGCATTATATATAGACAAATTTGTCTGTCTGTCCCCTTATACATTAATGAAACAGTGGTCTGTAGATATGAAATACGTAAACAGTTAACCCCAGGGTAACTAACGCGTTTTGAGAGCGTTAAATTCATTTTCTTGTTTATTTTGCAAATTAATGTATGTTTTCGTAGTTTTAGGTCGTATTAGGTTGAGTTTTGCTATATTTTTTTATGTATTTCACTCACTTTATGCGGAAACGTAGTGATATGTCACACTGTTTACAACTTTTGTTACTGTGTGTTCAAATCAAAATTATGGTATAGTATTAGTTAAACAACCTTATGCTATGTTAACAGTGATTTGCTTTAATTTTTTGTTACTTTTATCTGTAAATATTTTTGTCCTTCAAAATCCTTTCAGTTTTTCTATTTTGGTTTATTTTTATTTCAAAACCTTGTCTAATAATAATTATGATTCCATATATCCAACTAACTGTATTATATTAACAATAAAACAAATATACTGTGCCAAATCAAATTTCACGGGACCAGAGTCAGAATAAAATTGAAATAGAATGAAATATCCTTAAGGGCGGTCGAATACTCCAATCACGTGTATTTTGGGAAGGCCCTAAGCTCTTTGTACCGGAAATTGCATTCTACACCATTCCTCTTGAAATAGTCCCGACTGAAAACGGCCACTAAAAGTAGAGAATTTGTAGAATCCTTTAAAACTGAAATATTATTTTTATTGATTGATGTTTGTTTTTATTATATTATTTAAATAGTTTTAATTTGTTTATAAAAAAAATATCTTTAAAATTGTGCAAAACTAACGACTATCTACCAATATTAAAATCCTCATACATTTTTCAATAAATGTCGAAAATGCCCGAGAAAAACACACATTTTCAAAAATGTGGAAAATTAAGTACACATGGTCTAATTACATACACATATTCAAATTTACATATATTCATTTCAAATACGGATTACAGAGTCCAAGGCATAGTTTAGCAAAATTTTCATACAGGCCTATTTTTCGCATGAAAAAACATTTTTTTTCTTTCTAAAACTTCATAATTCAAAAATTAAATAGGAAAAAAAATTGTAAGCCTCGTAGTTTTCGCGTTTTCCTCTTAAAGGACCTCCCGTCAAGTATGTTTTGGTTGGCAAATAAGCAAATCAGAGGCGGATTGTGAGTGCCCCAGTTAATTCTAAAAAGTTTATTTTGTACGGAGCTGGGTAACTCGGTAAATTAAACCGTGTGCACCTTTTTAAATTACCTTATATGGTTATAATGTTAGTTATTTTCAAGTATTTTTGACATATTTTTGTGATTTTATATACAATATGGTCGTGATTAATGTAAACATAAAATATTGTTTTATAAGATTATTTTGGTTTTCTCGGTGTAGTAAGGTATATACTTGTAAAGAGAAAAAAATATGTATAATTATATAAGAACAGCCAATGTCATTGTGTTTTTTCTGTAATTTTGTTCTGCGAGTTTACATCGGCCATTATGAGTAGTTGAATATATTTTAACTGCGCCGAGCTTTGCCTCCACACCAGAGCGAAGATACGAAAATATTAAATATTTAATTTCCTCGAGTGTGAATCGAATCCACAACCTGTCGCGTTGACAGACAGACTTTAAAGCTAAAATAAACTAAAACATGTTTTTTAAAAATTAATATTATAGTTTCAGTTGAAATATATTTAATATTCACAGCTATATAAGTAATTCCTAAACCAGCTATACATTCAGAAGTTATCAAAAGCAATCATTTACCCAATTTTCACCCAAAATTCCACTCTATAATATGAACTTTGAAAATATAACAGAAATACAATTTTCTGTATTGCAAGATCAACCGCTTTATATCAACGGATTTGGTTTGACAACGACGTTTCAGAACGAAATAAAAGTAACTCCGAGTAGAAGTCACGAAAGAAGTGATTTTTGATTTTATTACATGAAATAGTGAGTGAGTGGCTTTGCGGATTGCTATTGTGTTTTAAACAGGAAGGGGATTACTTGTTCCTTTGTCTTGAAAGAATAATATTTATTGCTTCGCGAAATAGCTTTATTGGATTTACATAAGTCTCGCTAATACTTAGAGAGAGCTACAATATATTCTATTTTGATATTGCTAGCTCTAGCTGGCTCCACTCGTTGGTATTACATTCTGCATTTTATTTTATAGATAAATAGTAAAATTCTACTGTTTGTCTCGTTTTATGTATAAAATAATTGAAAAGGAATTGAGTAAAGATATAATCTATATTATCAATGTGAAAATTGTGTGAATGTATGTGAGTTCCACTTTCCCGAAAAAATATACATGAAATTTTACAGTAATATAATTTTACAGTTTAGCTTATAGACCAGAATACCACGTATGCTAAATGCTGTAATTTACATAAAGATCATGTATAATTTGTCTATAATATAAGAATAACTTTAAGTGGGCCAAGCAGCGGGGAGGTCGCTTGTTGATTATAATTGTGGGATCTTTAGAACATATCTTGGCTGTAGGTTAAGTCCTGATAAAAAAGGTGTGTAACATCTATTCAAAGTCAAAACAAAAACACCATATTTAATTAAGTATACGTAGATCTAATGCATATAATATGTACTCATGTAGAAAACCTTAGTTATCACCCATGAAATTTGGAATATGACTAAAATACAATACATTATCAGCCCACCCAACTGAGTTGATTCTGTGAAACGTAATAAGCAGGAAACAGCAAATTATAACCCAAAATGACCATTCCAGTTCAACAATAATAATAATCAGGAATTTGTTATTCATGATGGAGAATATATTCGAAGAGTAAATTCATCGCAACGGCAAACAATGGCGAGGTACAAATGTGATGGCTATAGGTGTATTGTCAGCTTAATTTTAGTACTATCAATATGCATGTATAGATAGATTTCTAATAGGCTTAAGTAATAAGCGTATATAATTATATGTTTTTTTTCTTTCACGCTTTATTATCTTCTTGAACGTGTACAATACTAAGATTGGCAATGATAGTATTTATTGAATATATATATATGAAAATATGAAAATATTTATTGAAAATATTCAATTTTCTATATTTTTCTTCTTTTTTTAATTAAAACGCTAATAGCGAAAAAGTATTAAGATCTAAATATTTCTCTTAAAATCATTTTAAACAGTAAATGAAGAAGGTGCCTTGAAAATTTAAAGATTTGTTCTATTTAACGATTCTGGCTATCCTCCTATTTTGAAAAAAAAAATCTATGGAAATACGCATTTTTATAACGGTGTATTTTTTAGCTGTACTCTCAGTAATTAAAATTATTACTCTAGAATGACTTCTCTATAATTTTGTATCCCCAGAAAAAAATAAAACAGAACTTATAGAACCTTATCACCATCGCAGTATTTAAATTCTTGTAAACGCACACTCTTGTCAGTCAAACCGATAGTGCAGGTTGCAACCTATAACAGTTTAAGCAAACTAAATGGCCCCGCCATACAATTACAAGCCTTATTGCAAGTAGTTAAGGACCTCCATTAAAGATACAATTGTAGTCAAATGTTACGCTCATGTGGCATTGCAAGCAAACGTTTTGTTACTGTTTCACTGCTTTTACAGGGGCCAATGTTCCTGAACTTAGTTTACAACTACATAATTCAGAAGTCACCGTCACTAAATAGGAACATGTGTATTTATTTATTGAATATATGCATTATAATTGGTTATTTTAATAGAAAACTGAGACTTCAGATTTCTTTAAGTAATTATAGTTGCGAGGTACGCAATGTAAATCTAGTAACACATACTGTAAAGTTTTTCTTTATAAAAAAAAAACAAGGCGAAGAGGTTTACGGGTCACCTGATGGTAAGTGGTCACCGCCGCCCAACAATCTCGTGTAACTCTAGAGGAGCTACAGGTACATTGTATGTTCCTTGACATTTGTAGGGGAGCACTAAGAAATGGGTTCTTGAAATTTCTCAGGGAAAGAAATTCGTTTATAAATTATTTATTTTCATATATCTGGTAGACAAAATGCGGAATTAAATTTCAGCGTTTAACACCGAACATCTAGAAAATAAGACGGTGAGTTGTTAACACAATGTCTTAACACTACATAAACTCTGCCTACTTTGATATACTGGACGTTAAATAGTTAACTACAAAGAAATTTAATACTAACATTCATAATATTCAATTTCCCAACTTCACGGCATTACCGCTGAAAGTTCCGAACTCAGGTGACGTTGTTCCCACTACGTACCAACTATAGCCACTCACACGAGCTATTCAACACTCCACGTGCACTGTGATGCATGCGATAATTGGAGATGGCAATTCTACCCCTTCATTGAAAAAAGGGAATTCTTTATACATCATACCATATGTATGTTTGTATGTGTATAGGTAGAATAGCTTAAAAAAATGTAAAATTTAATAGGAAAATGCATAAGAAATGAAAGATATTTATGCTATAATTGTAATGTTAAAATTCATTATAAAAAATCATTTTCTTTCAAAAATATTTATTTTGAAACAGCATTTTTACCTTAATTTCGCCTATCTTTTACTCAATAGAGTAATTGTATAGAAACTAGATTGTGGTATTCAAAGATGCAATTTCTCTAAACATACCAGTCAAATATCTATATAAGTGAGAATCAAACCCACGACCCTCATACTACAGAGACGCTATCCCGCTGCGCCACAACGGCCTCGATAAACTTTTGGGAATTATAAAATGAATGTTGAAAGCATGGCAGTAAGCCAATACCGTTTGTATGTTCAGCCAACGTTACTAATCTGATGCGATCCAAAATATATAATATTCTTATTATTTATTACGTTTGAATAACAGAGTTTTTTCCTCGCCATAAGCTTACTTTTTAGAATCATGCATAATTAACCAAATAGCAAATAAAATAAAATATTATTATCAAATATGAATATCAAAACCCGCTTTTTCAACAGAATACGAATACGATGAATGTAATAGCACAAACTCGATATGTTTACTACTAGGCAGTCCAAGGTTTCATCAGCCATCATCAGACCTGTTCGATGGCACTACAATATTGAATTGTCATCTAATTTACTAACCTAAACTACTACCTACATAGTAACTTTAAGGTTTATATTTAAATTATAATTTTATTATACAATACTGAATCTAATATAGCCCGGCTTCGTAGATCCTTCAATTGTCACCGGGCAAGTTTCGAGCGCATTATTTAATGAAGTTAGTTTATTAGTTGTCCCCATAGTTGATGCGAATTTAGCGTGCCGCGGCTTGTACCGAACACTTGTTATTTATGAAATATGTATTATGAATACTAGTGACACAAACGCGGCTTCGCCCGCTCAGTTTTATTGGTATTATATAGCCTATTTATATAAAATCTGTACATAAGTTGTAGCATCGCATAACGATATTACTAAAGTAAAATAAAGTGTTACTAAATTCAAACAAACCAATCTCTGGCTCTGGCTTCAATTTCCTTTCGAGGGAAAGAAGTTTTTTCATTCCCCGTTTTGGTAGAGTAAGAGAAAGCGAGATGTTGACTTCCGTTATTCGGGTGCACATTGCACTCAAAAATTGGGCGGAAAGTGGAGAACGTCATAACACTCATGTGTGTGTACGAGTATGTGTAAATTGTAATTAAAAAATATATATGAAAATTTCCATGTAGAAGAAGAATTTGAAAAATCCCATTTTGAATCTATTAAAGCTTTCTAAACTATTAGGATAAAAGCTGTTATTGCCAACTATAAAATTTTTAACGGTCGTATAGGAATTATAACATGACAGAATGCCAAGTCAATTTCAATAAGACTAAGATCGATTTTAAGGGTCGTGGGTTCATTTCAGGACAGATATATTAGGTTAGCAAATATAATAATTAGAATTATTATATTTTATTTTTTTTTGTAAAAATATTTTTGTAGATATACCTACAAATTCAAATGTACACTAAATGTCTACATTTTAATTTGTAGGTATATCTACAAACCTCTATGTTTATTTCAGATTTATTATTAGTTTTTTTTAGGTTCATGATACATCTCACACATAGAAGGGTAGGCAGAGGGAACCTGGGATTCTAGTGTCACCATTCCTATTAAATTCCCCACAGTCTGTCGAGTTTTGTAGACATTGCATATTTAGTCTCAGAACTCAACGCCGCGTTTTGCCTCGCTACCAAAGAGAGAAAATGAAAATATTAAATATTTCACATTTCGACTGGAAAACGACCTGTCGCGTTTGTACCCTTGCGCTGCTACTGGCTTCAATAATATATTTTATTGTTAAGAGTAAAATGTAAAATCTTATTTAGCTAGTTTCTTGTTTACTACCGGTTTTACAATCTTTATACTACTGTCGTCGAATATACTATTCTCAAATAAATTGTACTAGCATATTGTATGACAGTGCTTCTTGTATGTCTCTCAAATATTAAGCTTATCCTGCGAGCAGGTAGGATTTTATCATTCGAGTTAAAAAATACATTCTGCTTTTAAAAAGTAATTAAATAAATAATTATGTATACAAAATAGCAAACTCGATAAACGAAAGGAACATTTACGTTTTAATTACATTTACTTACAAAAACAAAATGTATGTGTACATTGTACATACATTTAAATTTTAATTAAAAGTACTGTGATGGTTACGGATTCTATTCAAAACAGTAGACAAATTTTATTTGTATGTGTTTTTCTACAGGATAATTTTATGAAATTATAGAATTAGTAAATTTAGATTACTTGTTATTGAAAAAAGTTACTTTATAATAAAAAGTGATTAATGTGTGTGCAGTAACAGTAATGTATGTACAGTAACCAGTTCAGAGAGTGTTAAAACACTCTATTCCTCACTTTCCGCCTAACCTTAGAGATTTAGTCTACGCCACATTTTTTGTTTGTAATAACTTTATTTCCTTACTCTACTTCTATATTCATATTATAAATCTGAAGACTTTGGTTGTTGGACCACATATTGCGGAAAACCGTGAGTAAAAGCTAGTATAATATAAACAGAAAACAGACGTTTATCTAAAATCACTACATATTTTGTAAAAAAAATCTTTTTTATTTTATTTAGGGACGAGGCCTCTTATAGCCCTAAGATATCAGTAATCTTCACGCCCCACGCCGTTCAACGGCAGCGGTAGCGTTCGAGTGGACTCGAGTGCTACACTGAGTTTACCAGATTTGAGGGGGACTCGCGTAAACAATGTTTTTTCAACTGAAATAGATTTGATACATAGATAAGTAATAAAATAAGTGGATTTAAAGTGTATTATATAAAATTATTTCTTTTACTAATAATTACTGTCCAGTTACTTAATTTCAAATTTAAATGAATATTTTTTATAGGGATTAGGCCTTGGCTATTTACTTTCAGGTTCCCAAATTTCCTCTGCCTATATAAATAAAATATAAATATAAATAAATTTACAACTACACCACTAAAATTCTCCACAGCGCTTTATTAAAAGAAGTATTATTTAAGAGCAATAAAAGAAAAGATATAAATTAAATTTAATTTTATATTTACCATCGTCCATTGCAAGAAAGATACTATAGGAGAACTAAAGACGCTATAGAGATGCAGCATTATGCAAGACGACGAACACCGGGAACAATGAAAACGCATTTCTAACAAGTTTAATTGCGATTTTCAAGTGTGAAGGTTTGTTTGGAAAACTGTTGCGAGTTTCAAACGTGCGATTGTTTAGTTTAAAACTGCAGCTTTAGATTTCAAAGAGACATTGTATGCATGCGCATGCATGTATATGCAAGTCGAAGGACTTACATTTTATTTTATGGTAATATCTTTCGGGATATTGGAGCTTTTAGTGCTGTTTTTGTTTTTATTATTTTATAGTGCTTTTAAATATTGATAGCGTAAATTTTATACAGATATTATAAAAATGATGTATTTTTTTTTTATTTTAATAGTAGTACGCTAAAGTAATGAAAGTTATATTTTGTAAAGATTTTTCTAGAGTTCTGAGTAAATAAACAGAAAAATATTAATACATAAATTTTACAACTACTTAAAGGCAAAATCCCGTATGCTTGTAATGAGAAAAATATAGAGTGCTGCCTTTTTGTCCTGTTGGAATTTGAACCAACAAACATCTTGTCTACTAATTGAACTATTTTACATAAAAAATATATCCTACGTAAGAATTAGGACAAGGGGAAAGCGTCTAACTCTGATAGAACGCTCGTGGCCAACTAGGGGGCATATGCTTACGACTGCAAACGCGACAGTTGTGGGTTCGATTCGCACTCGGGGAAATAAATTAGAAGTAATAACAATAGCAATGCTGGCCCCGGTCTCTGTCATCCCTGCTAAGCAGAGAAAAGCTGGAACCAGCAAAATAAACAAATAAATGTTTTTAACTTAACACGTTTCCCTCAGTTGTGTCTCAATTACTTGCTTTTGTATTTACAAAAGATTTCCACTGTAGTCTGATAGTACAGGAATCTATTTACATTGACAAAGTAAACAGAACGTTAGTTTAGTCAACTAACAATGAGTTTTGTTGTAAATATTTTATAAGTACAGTACAGTTTCAAATTAATTTTAAATGTTTTTTTTTGTTTTTTTACTTATATTTGATTGAAATACATTTAGTTTCTGCTGCTGCTGCGAATACATTTTTTATACCTATTCTGTATTTTTTAATAATTTATGTACATATTCTCAATATTATCAAAATTATTCGAAATTGAAAATTGAAATGAAATCACGCTATAACCCGCACACTGTAAGGTCCGTCGAATTCTGAAAGTATAGCGTGTTAGTTGGCGGAACTCAACGCCGCGCTTGCCCCGATACCAGAGCGAAGAAATTAAAATATTTAATATTTTATTTCTTAGACCTTTATCTATCTTTTACTTTATATTTTTTATGAATGTTTATTTTTCCCAACGTTCCACAACCTGTAGAAGCCTAATTAAACTTCACACACAGTTACTTTGTCACATAGTGTTTGCGTCGCGCCACATCGTCACCATTTTGATTGTACTCTTAACATCAGAGATTCTCAATCTAATTTACTTTTATATACTACAAAATTAATCAAATACATAATACCCTTATATTAAATTGTAGATATTTATAAGTAATCTTATACTACAGTTTTTTTACAATATGCTGCAAAATTTTAATTTTTTAAAAAAAATACTGCGACATAAAAAAGGTTGAGAATCACTGCTCTACAATAAACAATGGTGAAACTCGTTATTTGTACTGTCGAATGTTTCGTGATTCGTGAACGTGCGTATTTCAATATGGTGGGAAAGGATTGAGTGTCTGGTGGCACAGTGACATGTCTGATGATACTGTCATTTGCAGGGTTGAAGTTTGAATCCTGATCAGAATGTATGTACTGTACTTCTGTGATAATCGTTAACACTTTATATTATAATTACTAAGTATATTTTTGGACACTTATTTTTTACATAAGTATTAAAATTCCATATTTAAAAAATAAATTAAAATAGAAAACTTGGACGGTTTCCAATAGGCGCAAAAATATACGTTTTTGAATAAAGTGTATTTGGAAACTACATATTTTTTTAACATATCCAAAAAGATTAAGCAGATGTTATTTAGTTTCAAGTCATTAATCTACATACATTTGCATTTTCATTAATGTTCTAAGCTTAGTATTTCATCAATACAAGACAATAGCAACTATTGTATGGAAGTATATAATTTTTCAATAAGTAAGAACATAGCCAAATATCATAGAGAGAATAAATAGACTCAATAATGATACTAATGCAAAATATTCCTGAACATATTCTTATTTCTGTTCAAACCAGCACTAAATATAACAACATTTTAAACTCCAATCAAAATAAGTTTAACATAAAATACTTCATACAAACAGATCTACTATATTTGTTCGTCCAAAATCAACATATGGGTGAATATACGCTATTTGAATTTCAATGGTCTATAGAAAAATGTTATGTTGACTTTATTATATTATTGTTTCTCTATGCTTAAACAATAAATAACATGGCCTTTTATCTGGGCCATATAGTCTATTCACGATAATTGTTTAATTTAAAGCATTATTAGCTTAAAAAGTTAAAAATGTATACTCCTCTGGCCTTCCCATTAATGCATTATAATGATTTAACGGCAATATACTTTGAATATGCATAAAAATATGTTTTATTTTTAAACTATCACTAACTTTTATAAATATCGAAACATATTTCATCAAAATACACGGTAAAAATATTTATTAATATATAAAGAAATATCTTATTTTCATGTCATGTTACAAATACGTCACTTCATCTGGCAAAACTCTGAAGAAGAAAAATTTCACTTAAAATCGCCGATGTATGTTTTGAGCTTGATCTATGCGCGTAGAACAGTGTGAAGTTATTAGCAAGCTAACGGTCTCGAGCAAAACTTAAATAATATTGCATCAGTTTGCGAAATAATCTCAAAGAGTGTGTTTGTGCCAGTCGTTGAAGTATTTCCTTTGGTAATCATATGTTTTCGTATTTTATTGTTACAAAATTGTTTATTTGCTAAATACAAGGTTCATTGTGTGCAAATGTCATGTGTTACGTTAAACTGTGGTGCGAAAATCGAGTGATGTTATTTTTGTAAGTTATATACGATTTTGTCACTTCTCTGGCGTCACTTCTGTGCCAAATTTAAATTCGAAATTCTGTTTCGATGAACATTTAATGTGATAAGGCTTCATTTTATTTCTTCTAGATATTGTAGCATAATCAGACATCATGGTGAATGTTAAAAAAAAGCAAACAAGAGAAGAGAGATTAGAAAAAAGCACCAAGCTGAAAGATTACGCTATCAAAAAATTAAAAATGATCCGATTAAAAATGCAGAATTAAAAGTAAAGGGAAGGCAGCAATACCAAAAGAAAAAAGAAAAGGGACAAATTAGGAGCATACATGATATGACTGAAAGGGAAGAAAGGGCAATTAGAAAAATATGGAGATAAGACTAAAAAGCATAGAACTCGTGTGTAGCTACAATGAAATAGAAACATTTCAGTAACATGACCATAGTGGGTTTTGGTGAGTCGCGAACGCAAATAAGTCTGCACACTGTGGTTTTATATACCAAGGCAGAAACAAAATGTTTCGCCACAATGTCAGAAAACTTAAGCCATAATGTACCTGTGACCTGGGCTCATTTGAAACCTGTCATGGCACTCCTTCCTTCTTCAGTAGAAAACATTCATTTTTTAAGCGATGGTCCAGTTACTCAGTACCGTAACAAAGATATTTTTTTACTTAATTTGTAAATTGACTGAAACATATCCAAATATTTTTCATTTTACCTGGAATAACCATGAAGCCGATCATCGCATAGGAGCTGCAGCAGATGGTATCGGAGCAACATATAAACGTATCGTTGACAAAATTGTTGCTTTAGGGACTGACATTGTTACCAATAACGACTTTGCTACCGAATTAGATTATAACTGTCCTGGCATTCAAATATGCCGTTTCAGTTTCGAGACTGATAGATGTATCATTAAATAGTACTATTGTTTTGTTTTGTGAAAGAAGTATATATTTTTGTTTGTTTTAGTAGATTAAGATTATAGTACCTGAAATGTTATAAACTTTTCATTTTTTGATTGTTTTATAATGAAAAACTATCAAACAGTAATATTTACTGTTATTTACATTTCAGATGAGACTAATAAGCAGAATATACTTCATTTTGTTATTTTAAACGGGTATTGAAAACTTAAGCATTAAAAAACTATTGATATTAATATAATAATGTTGCATTAAGAAATTATGAAGACTGAATGTATCTTATATAATAAAAAATATTCTAATAATATAATTTTTACGTGTTTTAATTAATATAAATCTCCTTGCTCAGTAGTGTCAATCCTCTGGTAACACATTTTCCTCTGGTACTTATAAAACACAAAAATATGAGAAAATCGTCTGGCCCCTATGATTACAAATTTCAAAATAGTGTCAAATAGCGAAATTATAAATATTAAATAGAATAGATTACATTTCCTTCTGGGACACAAAAAAATCAAATAGCGTATATTCACCCATATCTCAAATCCGTTGAACATAAAATGTTATTCGCACTAATACAATATCTTATGTCTAAACCGACTCGTTCAGGCGTAACACCGAGTAAACAACAACAAGAAGGAAAGGACTGCTGGTATCTCACCCTTTGCCTTTCAAGCTTCAATAGCTTTTATGGTAAATTATCATGTTTTGCTTACGATAGGAAATGTATTGACCGTCGCGTCGTTATAAGAAACATCTGTTTTGAAATCGTTCGATATTATTATAGTTGATTTTATAATATGTCATAAATAATGAAGCCTGTCGTGGTGTGTAATTGTAAACGTCTTTGTTGTGACTTCGATCCTCACTCGAGGAATGTGTCATACATTTATTTAAATTTATATTTTCATTTCTTCACTCTAGTGTCGAGGCAAGGCGCAGCGTTCAGTTCCGCCCCTCAACACGCATTGCCTCAAGAATCTGGCGGAAAGTCTTCTTCTTCTTCTTCTTCCTGGCATTAATCCCGGCTATTACCAGGGTCTGCCTTCCTACTTAACCTACTCCACTTTGCACGATCTTTTGCGTCCTCGGTGGTTAGACCATTGTGGAAAGTGTTTAATGAGAACGGAATAACTTAACAGTAGATTCCTAGGTTCCCTTCGGCAACCTTAACCATAAAAATGTACTACATACTACTAAAACATATGATTTAGCTCAATATTTATACAATTAGATACCTAAATAACAAGCACGTGCTATAGCGTTGGTCGAACAAATATCTCACTACAAGACGTCATCTGCAGGCGCCAAATAATGAGGGTTTGCGTGAACTCAACGAACGGACCAACGCTTCGTGCGAGATCGAAATCTTTTCTACATTACGTAATATTACTGTGTTATTCTTAATAAACTTTTTTACTATATTTTTATTTACTTAAATCTATATATACGTTTCTCTGGTATCGAGGCAAAAGCGCGGCGTTGAGTTCCGCCGCTGCTGATTATGTTTTTATTCTAAAATTTATAATAAGTCTATATATAGATATAAATTAATATAAATATTTATTAAGCACAACAAAAACTACACTAGAAAATAAAAAAATAAAAAATAGAATTTCACCTCTTGCGTTTATTGAATCCTCTTCTAAGTGTTAACAAATCTAATGTCAAAATAATAATGTAGATTTTAGTAAATATTTAAGAACATCTACCAATCCATAAAAAGGAAAGTGGGGAAGTGGTCTTAACACTAGGTTCTCTCTGTCCACCCTGACATGCGGGAAAAAGCGTGAAACTGTCAACCAATGTGAATTTTTTCAAAAATACGAAATTTTACTGAAAATTACAAAAAATATTATAGCTACAATAAAATTCTGCGTATTTTCCGTGTTCACAGAGGATTTTAGGTTAAAAAAATGGTTGCCTCAAGTCCCCCTCGGTCCCAGATCAACCTCGGTGCGGTAACTCGATCATATTGTAACGTGATTACCGACTGTTTCTGCGGGACTTTTATCTGTAATAGCGTGTAATATTGAGCATTTACGTTTACGTAACTTTGTTAAATTATATTCTTGTAACGTTGGATCTATAAAAATAAGTATTTATATATATTTCTTTTATAGAAATAATGTATAATTTAATAGGAATTAATAATAATTGCGTTGTGGGTTCTCTTCCCACTGGTAGAAGACAAGTCGCAACGTAGAGTTCGACCACTTACCATCACCCAAGCAGTGCCTCCAGAATGGGAGAAATCGGGAACGGAGATGTCTTGCTGGCTCTTCGCTCTCAAGTTCCCTCTGCCTACCTGCCTATGTGCGGGATACAGCGTGCAGCTCAAAAAAAATTTATTTGGTAAATTGGTTGAATGGTTCAATCAGGCCGCTGTGCCGCCATGATAATTATAAATATACCAACAAAATAATATAATTACCTATATAGATAATCTGAAATATATTTAACATTCTACACAAATAATAACTATAGCAACACTAATTAAATGTAAACTCAGTAATTAGTATTTGCACGCACTGATTCGGTATAAAATACTTGTCTAATTTGACACCGCGTGTTTGTGCGTGACCAGCAATTTGGGATCACATTTATTTTGCTTGTTTGCGAAACACTGACATATGATTCCATAGTTAAAATTTATATAATTATTGTATTTTTTTTTAAAACTCTAGTTTACTGAGACCGTTACGTCATGGCGCAGTGGGAAGCGTGTGGCTATAGAAATTTCCTTATTCGAGAAAATAAAATATTTAATACTTTCCATCTTTTCTTGATCTGGTAACGAGCGCGGCGTTAACTTCCGCCACTAAATTGAATATCAGTTGTAGATCCCAGCCAGCAATTTGCTTCCAACTACGTCACAACGATGACCTCATATAAAACATTACGAAATTACCAAATATTTACCAGGCTCCCGTTTTATAGGTAGGTATATTTTAGCCCAACTATTGTTATATTATAATTTTACCACAATACCTAGCTATATTTGGTGATCATATTAATTTCAATAATTTGGATGATTAACTCTGCCTATACAGGGCAAACGTGATCGCATTGCTTGATTGGAACGAAATCGGATTAATAAAGTTTAAAATGTGATATGGCGATGGCAAATAATATCAATTTAATAAATTTTGTATTCATTTTAAAGCCTATTTTAAATAGACAAAGAGAGTTCGACTGTTTACTGAAGCTGTTCTGTCGCAGGGGCAAAAGCGTGCTACCGTAAACTTGATGGTTGTGAGATCGATTCGCACTCGAGGGAATGATATATTTAATATTTTCATTTCCTCGCTCTGGAAACGCCTCTAGAATTCGACGGAAAGTAAACAACGGAGGTATCTTCGCTCTGTATTTCTATTCTGATAGCAGCGAAGATATAAAAATATTAAATAATTCATTCCCAAGCGGAAATCGAACCCCCAACCGTCGCGTTTACAAGGCATGCCATCTTCTCACTTACCATATACCTACTTAAATTTTAACAGACATTCGTACAGATCTATTGACATTGCGACGTAGACGGTCATTCACGATCTCTCTCGCACACCGGAAGTGGATGTTTCACGACGAGACCCCCCACAGACAGCAGCCGGTGTCTACTTCCGCACTACCAAAACGTGTTTTCATTAGAAAACTTTGATTCGAGTGAATTTACTTTTATTTTATATTTACTAGTACAAAAAGAGATTGTTTTTGGAAATAAATATCCTATCCTATATCTTATAAAACAAAGTCGCTTTTCGTGTCTGTCTGAACTTTCTAACTCTTCTTCTTCTAAACCACCCAACGGATTTAGATGCGGTTTTCACCATTAGGTCGAGTATTTCTCAGGGAAGGTTTATATATAGTTTATTATTTGTACATTCTTATGTAAATTACCATAAATACGATAAATGTGTATAAAGTCCTACCCGTTGAGACACTTTCGCGCATGCGCTGCTTTAATGGTAAGTACTACATGAAAATAATGTACTGGAGTATTGTTCCTCTTAATAAGATCTACAAAAAAGTCCGCGACGGCATATTTTTATCTTTTAAGGATAACGTGTAGTGATCATATTTCTGTCTAAAAATAGTAATTTCAATATATTTTTTTATTGTGAGGGATATTTTTCCATGATGGTATTAATCCTTATCCTTTAAAATACTTTATTAATTTTCTACGTTAAACAAAAATAAAATTTGCTTTTTACACTATTTCGAAATTGCAAATAGTTTTAGAGAAAAACGCATTTAATTGTTGACACATCACGCCGTTGACTCATCAGCTGTGCCGACCCAAGTTTTACTTATCCCTTACTCTCAGCATATAAATAAGTATATTAGTTACGTTGGCCATTTAATGTAGATCAAAACTGTCTTTTACTGTTTTTTCATTTTAATAAGTACTTTAGAAGTTGTTACAATATCAAAACATCCTTGCTGCGAAACGCGCCCCGCGACGTTTTGCTTATACAAGCGCGTCATGAGCAGTCATCGGTGGTTCAGTGGTAGAATGCTCGCCTGCCACGCGGGCGGCCCGGGTTCGATTCCCGGCTGATGCATTCTATTTAATTTTCCTCACAGGCAGCCACGTAGTGCTTGCTTTTCATCAGGGACAGAATACCCTCTTCAGCATTAACCATAAGCTCGAAAAAAAAACCCGCCCGCTATAGAGGCATAGCAACGAAGATTTAGATGCGTTTGCACGTATTGGATAATTGGAGTTGAATGTATTATTTCAGCGCAATATATTTGGTTTCATATTTTTTGTAGTAGTTATTAGTAGGTAGGTTTTTGTTTATAATTTCTTCCGTTTAAAAATAGTCATTTAAATATATTTTAATAAGTACTTGAAAACATTAGTAGCATAGATTTAAAATTACGGTACCTACTAAAAAATCCTTGCTGTGTAAAATAATTGGAAAATCCTTATTGAAACTACGAAAATGCGGGTTGCATTAGGGTTTAATTAATTTTCACATTATCTTAAGTGCTTTGCAAACATACATTATATGAATAATCCAGTAGTAAAAGCGGGCGAAGCCGCAAGGGGGTCGCTAGTTATATTATATACCTATATCTTTTAAATGATTTTTTAATTATCATTTGAACATTTGTGTGTGTCAATGTGTATAACATTCAGGCAAAGATACAAATATCCATATGAACAAAATCTTACTCATAGATGATATTTTTTTTCTTTTAACTTAATGCTATATCCCGCACTTAGCAGGATAGGCCAAAGGAACCTGAGAACCTAGAGTTAAAATACTTCCGTCCCCTACTTTCCGCCGAATAAAGTAAATAAATTAAAAACACATATTATACAAGATAATTAAAATTACAATATAGATATTCTTTCTAAACAGAGATTGCATGTAAAAGTCAAAGTCAAATATTACAATATAAAATAAGGAACATTTTTAAAGCACAGGTCAGCGCTATAACAAAGTCATAGAAAAATAATATCCTTTGAAATTGATATTTTCCCGCAGACGTGCATATTGGCTTCACGTCTAGGTGCAACGTGACAGCTTCGGAAATATGAAGTTTACGTTGGGAAAATATCATTTTCTTTACTTGCTAGAATAGCAAATTATTATAGATACTGTTAAATTATTGAATGGATGTTAATATTGTAATTTATAACTTAGTCGGTAATATAGCTATATTATCGTTAGTATCTCTAGCATCTTGGGGATGCAGGTTCGAACCCGATATATTCTTAATTGATACATATTGATATATAAATGGTGATGAAGATCCAGTCTTATTAAATATTGATATCAACATGCTGCTCCTCCAATATGAAAAAAAAGTTGTTAATAAAAAAACCTGGCCAAGTGAGAATTGGGCTTGTGCTCAAAGGATTTCGTACCACTATCTGTAAAAACGACATAAAAACACTTTTGTCGTATGGGAGCCCCCATAAGTATTGATATTACTTGTTGTTATAGCGGTTACAAAAATACATAACTGAAAATTTCAGCTATCTAACAATCACGTTTCGTGAGATACAGCTTGGTGACAGACGGGCAGACAGGCAGACGGTCTCCTATATCCCTATAGTAATAGGGTCCCGTTTTACCCTTTGGGTACGGAACCCATACCCTACATACCGATAAAGGAAGGAGGAGGAGTTTCTCTGAAAATGAGAAAAAAATATAAGCACTCAATACAAACTTTTAATAATTAGCTTCATAGAATTGATTTCAGAGAATTGAGTATTAGAAATATAATAAATTCATAAATCAAATTTTGCCATTTCTAAGCATTCAACTTCTTATCAGATAGAAACGAGCACCAAAAGTATACGAACAAATCCAATCTTGCCAATTTGACTTATTATCAAACCTTTCATTTCTTGCCCTACATAGGTACGTATGAGTAGAAAAAACTTATTTTAATAACACAAAACAAAATGAAGCCAGTTAGTCAAATATCGTAATGAGTTTTCACAATCAATTACTTGGCTCGAGGTCGTGAAGGTTTCCACCAGCGAAGGTTTACCCTTTATGTAAATTTACACACATCATTATTATTAACACAATGAGAATTGATTATAATCTTCAACTATAATTGACAAGCTCGCAGGGCCTCGCGTTTTGGGTGAATTAATTATTATTATTAATTTTAATTATTATTAATATTTAGTAAAACTAGAGTGTAGAGGACTAGAGTAGGACTTGTTACATTTAAGTAATGTTGAAGTAGTATTAAGTATACTATTTCAAAAGGGCTGTGATGTTAAAATATTTAAAAGTTTTTTTCTAATTTTAGATATGCCACCCGCATTGCGATGCAGAAATAATAAATTTATATGATAAACTAGCGGCCCGCCCGCGGCTTCGCCTGCGTGATCTACGTTATTATTAATTTCTGTCTCCATGAGTACCTACGTCGTATAAGTGACGTCCAAAATTTAAGACTCCTAGCATTTGTAGTAACGAAGTTTCATACAAACTTTCAACCCCAAAAGCAACCCCTTAGAATTCGAATATTGCAAATTCCCGTCTTAGCGAGCACCTACGTCCTATAAATAACTCCTATACAAAATTTGAGATTCCTAGCAAATGTCGTTTCTGAGATTTCGTGATGAGTGAGTGACCTTTCGATTTTATATATATAAATTAGTCCAACTTAAGTAGGAAAATATTTATTATGCCTCTTTCATTTTACTCATTAGTTTATGTAATAGACAAAGTAAATAAATAAAAAATATAGACCTAATTACGGAATAGTTACGCAAAAAATACGTATTATTATTAATTAATTGAAGAAAACAACCTAAGTATTTTAATCCAACCAATTTTCCAACTCAATTTTTTTATTTTACATTTAATTTTACCATACACCAAACAAGTGTTCTAACATAAAATTAACAGCCCTACAAAATGATAAATTAACACGGATCAAAACCGTAGAGAGGTCAACTAAATGATCGCTAACCGTCTCGGGGCACCCTCGTCAATCGTGTGTGCTCCTGACAGCGCCGTGAGCCGCACTTGTCATTATTTTGAAGGATTATTCAGTATTTCGTATATCGTAGTCGTTGGTTTTTTTAAGTACCTATAGTAGGGTAAATTCTGAAATATAAAATGAAACAAAAGAAATATTAATTTCACTGCTAGTTCTAGTATAGGTATACTGTTAAAAAACTTAAGAATTTGTTTGGTTGAACGCACTTAGGTATATATCTCAGAAACTGCCGATTCAAACTATTTTTGTTTTTTTTTTCATTCGCAGAGGGAATCTGGGAACCTACTGTTAAGACACTCCATTCCCATTAAGACACTTCCGTTCCTCTCTTTTCTATCTATTGGATAGTCCATTTATAGAGAGACATTGCGGGCAAAACCGCAGGTAGCTATTAAAATATGAAATGAGTTTCATCAGATAATATTATTGAAGATGTCATCGTAACGCAGTGGTATACAAAGCGCTGTGTTGAGTTCCTCTACTTAACACGCATTGTCCCCCAAAATTGAGTGACGTGTTGGGAACGGAGAGTTTTAAGTTTAACACTTGGTTTCCTCTGCCCTGCTATGCGGAAAATAAACGTGAAGCTGAGTATGCCAACTTATATAAAAAGATATATAACAAACGTACAAAATATACTAAAATCAATATCAGCAATATAAATAATAATTAATCAAACGCTAGCATATTAGTGTATTTGTAAAATACAAAAGGAATTTATTGATATTTCCATCCATATTTCAGTATCTATGTTGAGGACCACTCAACGACCGTTTGCCATATTATGATTCATTCATATATTATTTTAGTTATTTAAAATTGTGAATTATTTAACAGAACATATTCTTCCTAGCATTCTCAAAAAAAGGGTCGTAAAACTTAAATGTAAGTAATGTTAATGTTATTCCGTTGTTTTTTTTAGGCCAGTCGTAGCGCAGGGGCACAACCATGTCACTGTAAATGCGACAAGTTGTGGGTTCGATTTCCATTCGAGGTAATGTAATATTTATAATATTTTAATTTCTTCGCTCTAGTGTCGAGGCAAAACCCAGAGTTCGATGGAAGCGTGGAGAGCGGAGTGCCTTAACACTAGGTTCCCTCTGCCTGGCATACTACATACGGGATAAAGCGTGAAGCTGAAAATGAATGTTTTTCATCGTTTTTCGTTTCGCGAGTATGTATAATTACCTAAACTTCATAGATTCATAATATAGTAAATCAGAAGACAGTAAATCAGAATCAGTATTAACCAGTAGCGTATACTTATGAGTGAGCAACCCATAAAAGGTACTCGTATAAAGATAAGTGTTGTTATCGAAATATTTTTTTATCTTAACATATACAAAAACGTAAATAAAATCGATAATTCCCACATATTCTTAGAAATCATTGTTTAGGACAGGAAAAAGGGATGATAGTAAGACCGCGTTCACAGCCTCGTCCCCGTCATTCAATATCCACTGATATCTCATTTTGCCGCGCGAGTGCCATTGAACAGAATGTATCGCGATTCTGATTCCTTTTAGATGGTACAATGTTTACGATATTTGTTTTTTTCTTTTGTCACTATTTTGTAAATTCTAAAAAAAAATTAAAAATTTCAGTAACAATTATGGGTCGCGAAGAACAACAAAGAAATATATATTATTTTATTGTTATGGATAATACAAAGATTATACGATTATAAGATTATACTAAAAACATAATAATTCTTAATAATATAAGTCAATAGTAATATTTGAAATATGACGTGTTCATAGTAGAACTCAGCTCAGCAGCAGCAGCTAACTCAGCATAGTTACCAGAGCGGGAAAATGAAATTCTTTCCCACGAGTGGGAATAAAACATACGACCGTCACGTTTACGGTCAATCGCTGAACCATGATGGCTTCATGTATGGAATTTATTACGTGGACAATCTAATCTGATAAAGCTTTTACAACCTTGTTAGTTGATAGTTACGTGTATAATGCGGTCATAAATCTATGTATTAATAAAATTATAAACGCACGTGATACGTCACATGTAAAGGCAGTCATGGCACAAGCGTGTGTAGCGGGTTCGAATTCTAATCAAGGAAATTAAATATTTAAATGTACCACCACTCAACACGCAATGCCTCCAGAATTCGGCGGAAAGTGGAGAACAGGGTTAAAACGAGGTCGTTTTATAGAAGTTGCAAATTAATGTTAGAATATTATTTCAATTAAATAAATTATATTATAATGTAGATTCCTAATTCCTGCTAAAATAGTAGATCCATTTTGGTTTTATAATCGCTACCCTTGTGAATTAGACCACATTCGATATTCGCAGAAGTAGCGACTTATATCCACTGAACATTGAATTTTTGCCGCATTCTTGTGAAAACATCACCTACATTGTGACTGTTGAACGGAAATATACGAATATGACAATAGATATTACATTATTAAAAATATCTATAATTTATATAAAAGAACATAAAGTAAATAATATAACAAGCTAAATGTTTAGATATATGTTTACAAAAAATTGCGAAATATACTAGCAAATATATGTTTCCGCCCGGGATCGAACCGGGGACCTTCTGCGTGTTAGGCAGATGTGATAACCGCTACACCACGGAAACTATGTAAATAGTATCATATTTTTAAACCACTACATAATAAAATGAATTTTAAAAAAATTAATAATATTTTATATTTATATATATTTATAGACATATACACGTATACTTTCTATTCTTGTTAATTTGACTGATCTCAACTTCTCTTACTCTAATAAGTTTTATATCTATTTGAAGAAATCTTAGATAGAATCTCAGATATACATTCTTTATTTTCATATTTATATATATTTTTATGTTTCTTAGAATTAAATATGAACATATGTATTTTACATCAAAGATAAGTATGTTTATATTATATTGTATTTATATACCTATGTATGTAAAAATTATAAATACAGATATAAATGTTTTAAAATCATTTATCAATCAACTATTACATGTAAAAAAGATTAATTAATGACATAGCTTACTTATCGAAAACCAGACGTACGAGTTACGATCACCAGTCTTGCTTTCTCCGATCGCCAAGGACAAATAGCAGCATAAGAAATATTTTGCTCTCATTTTAATTAAAATTTAGAGACAAAGTATAAAAAGTGCTAAGGGAAATAAAAAAAGTGATTTTAACTATATGTCCATCAATATAAATGTTTACTTCATCCAGAGTCGAACCCCAACTTATATCATATGGCTTTCTTTGGAGTATTTTTATACTCTAGTTGTAAACGTAAAATTGTAGTTAATTTTTTAAAATTAAATAATAGAATTAAAATAAATCTTTTATTTACAAATCAATAATTACAACACAAAAATAGAAAAATATCTAAAAAAAAAACAAATTAGTAAACACAAAATGAGCAACATTCGAAGTCATTCTCAAAAGGTAAAAACAATGCTTCAGATTTCAAACAATCCCAACACACAAACAGAGAATGATAAAAAATCAAAAACCAGTTCTACTCTGTCACCTCCAATCCACTTTCAATTAACGTGTCCAGAGGAGCGTTAACACACGCGCTGTGTAGTGCTGGAGTTACAGTGGAGCTTCATATTTGACTTTTTGCATAAGATACATTTTTAAAATATATTTAAATTATTATTTATCATTTTACATAATTAGAGATTTGGCACTTATCTAAGTCTATTCTTTTTTGCTAATACATTCGCTAAAGAAAACAGCCAGAGAGTGTTCAGGTACATACCTTCTATCATATAAATTCTCATTCTGTAAGATTAACTATTCTGAAAATACTGTGTTTATGCCCGGATGCTACGGATTGAATTTTGTAAACGTCGTTGTGGGCAATTCTCTGTTGATATCCCACCAGGTGGACCACCGATCTGGCATAAGTCGTGAGATGACGATAGTGATCGTCGTGTAGATTCTTGGGGGAGACATGGCGGGCGTTGAAAGACTGATCTGATGATGATGCCTATCTCGTATGGCTTGATTATATATATTATTTCAATGTAATAAGCATAAATAATTACAATATAAAAATATCTAAAATAAAGAAAAAAGCAAAGCAACATTTTTATTTACCATATTGATGAAATAAATGTGCACATGCCTTTATATCTCCCCTGCACGTTATTCAAATATCTCTCAGACGGGCAGGTTGCTAATTACAGCCTAGGGTGGTCTACCTCATATAGAGCCTACTTTGTGTTGTAATGGAGATGTGACAAATACATTTAAGTTTATGGTTATTTTATATAATTAATTTAATGTTTAGCCAATTTTAAAATTATTGCATTCTCTGGGAATTATTAATGTTTATAATATTAATTGAAAAGATAAATTACGTTTCTGAAAATATAAGCTATTTCGACATTTTGATTACTTGATTACAAAATGCCAAAATATAAACATGAGCCCTATGACGTATGAACCTGCAACTATCACATTTGAGGTGAAAACGAGGCACACAGGCCGCATCTGACTATAAGCGTGAAGGGGGGTTCGATTCTTACTCAAACCTTAAAAATCAAGACAAAATCCTGCATTGAATTTCGCCGCTCAAAATGGAATACTTCGAAAATTGGGCGATACGTTGAAACTGAAGTGTTTCCTGCTTGTTTATATCTATTAAAATAATACGATCCCTACAATTTATATTTCAATTCTATTAAATACAACTAGTGCATAAGATGAAACAGTCCACGAATGTTTCAAAAGCAAGTTAACTAGCGACAAAGCTCACATCGCAGCTTGTCATTTGATAATAATTAATGTTGACTTCGTATTTAATTAAGTCGGACACTCGAGCGTTATCGGGAACACGTGCGAAATTGCATAAATTTAGGACATTCATCCTGACAATCCGCTTATATGGAATTGTTAAAAATGCAGTTGAACCAATATTAATCAAAAAATATTTTTAAAAGCATTATAGATGTTTTATTGTACTGAAGTTAGATGAATTGTGCAAAAATTTATAATCCACCATTTTGTTGCGGTAGCCATTTTGGATTAACAACAATATTGATTAATATGTAATTTCATTGTAATCAAAACTGTAGTCCTTTTGTATATTTTCCAAATGTGAATTATAACAAATCAATACTTTATATTAAACTAGCGACCCTCTTGCGGCTTCGCCCGCTTTAACTACTGGATTATTCATATAATGTATGTTTGCAAAGCACTTAAGATAATGTGAAAATTAATTAAACCCTAATGCATGCGCACGCCCTAATGCATGCGCACGCCCACGCGCATTTTCGTAGTTTCAATAAGGATTTTCTAATTGTTTTACACAGCAAGGACTTTTTAGTAGGTACCGTAATTTTAAATCTGTGCTACTAATCTTTTCAAGTACTTATTAAAATATATTTAAATGACTATTTTTAGATAGTTAAATGACTATTTTTAAACGGAAGAAATTATAAACAAAAGCCTACCTACTAATAACTACTACAAAAAATATGAAACCAAATATATCGCGCTGAAATAATACATTCAACTCCAATTATCCAATACGTGCAAACGCATTTAAATCTTCGTTGCTATAAAGGCAGGCGGGTTTTTTTTTTTCGAGCTTGTGGTTAATGCTGAAGAGGGTATTCTGTCCCTGATGAAAAGCAAGCACTACGTGGCTGCCTGTGAGGAAAATTAAATAGAACGGCCGGGAATCGAACCCGGGCCGCCCGCGTGGCAGGTGAGCATTCTACTACTGAACCACCGATGCGTGTAAGGCAGGCGGGCGCGGCGGACGCATGGCGAGTGGCGAGCCGTTTCGCAGCAAGGATTTTTTGATATTGTAACAACTTCTAAAGTACTTATTAAAATGAAAAACAGTAAAAGACAGTTTTGATCTACATTAAATGGCCAACGTAACTAATATACTTATTTATATGCTGAGAGTAAGGGAAAAGTGAAACTTGAGTAACATACAGCTGATCTGTCAACGGTGGAATGTGTCAACAATTAAAGGCGTTTTTCTCTAAAACTATTCGCAATTTCGAAATAGTGTAAAAAGCAAATTTTATCTTCGTTTAACGTAGAAAATTAATAAAGTATTTTAAAGGATAAGGATTAATACCATTATGGAAAAATATCCCTCACAATAAAAAATATATTGAAATTACAATTTTTAGACAGAAATATGATCACTACCCGTTATTCTTAAAAGATACGAATATGCCGTCGCGGACTTTTTTGTAGATCTCATTAAGAGGAACAATACTCCAGTACATTATTTTTATGTAGTACTTACCATTAAAGCAGCGCATGCGCGAAAGTGTCTCAACGGGTAGGACTTTATACACATTTATCTTATTTATGTTAACTTACATAAGAATGTATAAAAAATAAACTATATATAAACCTTCCCTGAGGAATACTCGACCTAATGGTGAAAACCGCATCAAAATCCGTTGGGTGGTTTAGAAGGAGAAGAGTTAGAAAGTTCAGACAGACACGAAAAGCGACTTTGTTTTATAAGATATAGGATAGGATGAATATATTTATAGGTATAGAAAGTCGAAAACCACCATTGTGTCGCATTAAAAGGGATTTTTTTATTTAGGTATATTATGTGTCATACCTCATTAAGGATACGTAACTCAACACGTACCAAATCAAAATACTACCTTATATTGATTGCGGGTAGGTACCCGTAAAATATAAACATTAAGGCATCCATAATTCAATTCCAACTTGCTTTCAACAATATCACTGACAAATATTGTTTAAAAGTATTCAAAGCGGATGGTAATCTCCTCTTTCCCATATAACACAATTAGACGGGGTCTCGTAGCTAAAAGCTCGTGTATAATAACATTACTTTCGTTTAGATTCGGGCGCTGCTAAATCAATTATACATTTTCATTTACCGACTACGTAGGCTATCGGGTTTCAAAGGGCTTGTTTGGTTTACGTTTCATATTGCAGCTATGTTGTGCCTTCTCTATACCGTGTACATAGTAATAGGTTCCAACATTTTCCATTGAAAAAGTCAAAAAGGTTTTGACCCAATTTTAATTATATATATTTATTTTTAATAAAAGTATGTATTCGAAAAAGCGGTGAAAGGGGAACTGAGTCTTACAATAGTTTCCCTCTTCCTACCCTACTTTGTAGGAAAAATCGAGAAGCTTTGTTGACAGAATCTTTGAGGTATATCTTTAGTATGTCTAATTTACGTTGATTAAGGAATCTAACTAATCTAATCTAATCAAATACCTTATGAGTTAACTCAACAAGTTAGTAGTATCTGTAGTAGATGTATTACTTTCACCAAATTTACAACCGTTTTAAATATTTACATTAATTTACTATTTTTATTATAAATACGTTATCTTTATAGGTCATTGTTGTTTTTAATATAATTAAGATTAAGCAAGCTCATATTTTTAAGTATATTTTATATGTACTTGTTGTTTTCTTTCACATAAGACGATATACGAGATGACCCCGTAGAAACTTTTTTCCTGTTTCGTCCATTAACTTTACGGCTTACAATAAATCCCGCTGACTTTTGTTCTTAGTCTTAAATCGCCATTATTTAGAAAGTAACGAACTACATGAAGAGTTTGTGCTATATTTTAACCGCTATCCTCGACTTGGTGTGAGTGTTATCAAAATGTAGATAAAGCAATGACTGTTTATATAATAAATTGCATAATTAATTCAATTATTAATGCCAATTCAGCTTCACGCTATATCCTGCATATAGCACGATAAGCAGAGGGAACCTATTTAAGACGTGGCGCTCTGAGACAGCGTCTGACTGTAAGTAAAATGTTTGTGGGTTCGACCCCCACTCGAAAATATTCTTTATTAAAGAACAAAGAAAGAGTAATTTTAATTTATATTACATAAACTACAGTTTTATATGAAGTTAGTATGTATTACAACATTATTTAAAATTAAATGAAAATTAAATGAAAAAATGTTTGCTACAGTAGAACTAATATTAAACTATTAACGAACTATTATATTATTATTAAAGGACAAATTATACTCGTATTTAAATAAAATAATTAGTTAAAAAACTATAACACACTCTACACGTTAATAAGACATGGGCACAAATGCGACATATTTACTGGAAGGCAGTCGGAAGTTCTATCAGTCTTCCAATTCCATCATCAGCTCAGGTAGAAAGTACCATAATATTGTATTGTCATCAAATACATATAAAATAATACAACAATTAGAAGTGCGTTCAATTCAGATTCTTATGTTTTATCACATATTAAAATAGTTAAAATAAACTAACATTGTATGCACAAGTGGATATAATTAAAACTATTCATTTGAAAGGTGCGACTATAAACGCTACAGGTCGTGGGGTTGATTACTACTCGTGGGTATGAAATATTTAATATTCTCATTTCCTCGATTTGGTAATGAGGCAAAAGACGGCGTTAAACTTCATTTGACAAACAAGGAAATTAATTGTAGGAACGTCATATGCTGTCTCTATTAATATAAGAAATAAGCAGAATGTAGGGAGTGTATGTCTATAATGTTTAATGTTTAAAAATCTATGTAACAGTTTATTCATTAGTGCATTTTTAAAGCTACATAATATGTACCTATAGCAGGATAAGCAGAGGGAACCTAATTTTAAGATACTCCGTTCTCAAGTTTTCACCTAATCTTCGAAGCATTATGTGTCAAGTGGCGAACTCAGTTCCACACAGTCCAGTCTATCAGAGTTCAAAGCACGGAAATGAAAATAATTTAAATACAATCATTCCTCATGAGAGATCGCAGACGTGCGAGATAGCTACTGCGCCACTGCGGTCTCTATATAAGAGAATACAATAAAACAAGTTTTATAAGATTACTTTGATAAGCAGCTTTAGATTATACTTTTTTACATACTGTCAATCAGTTTCCGTGGTGTAGCGGTTATCACATCTGCCTAACACGCAGAAGGTCCCCGGTTCGATCCCGGGCGGAAACATATTTTTGTTGCTCCCATTAAATATTGCAAATTTAATAGTCGTTACGAATATTAATATAACCACTCAATTGTCAATATTTATTTTCATTTTATTCACATCAAACAGAGACAGGTATACAGAGGGAACTTAGTAAATAATTCGCTAGTTTTTTGAGATAGTGTTAAGTAACGTAACTCAACACCGTGCATCGTCTTCCAAAGCTATACCGGGAGATGACCAGGATCTCGCAGGACTGCAAACGCAAC
>JAEBDU010000098.1:2519910-2596514 GCA_016802625.1 Heliconius numata
AGTTTCCGTGGTGTAGCGGTTATCACATCTGCCTAACACGCAGAAGGCCCCCGGTTCGATCCCGGGCGGAAACATATTTTTGCACATTGTAATTTATTTTATAGATTTTTATAAAGACAGGAGAACTGTTTTCATTCTGTAGGCGGGCACTCCGTTCGCCTCACATCCCTAAATATTCAAAACATTGTGTTGAGTGGAGGAATTCAACGCTTTAGTTCATTACTCCGATTGGGAATTGAACACATAACCGCCGCAATAACAATCTTACTTAGGTAGCTTAATTTAGCTTTGTTTACTCTCCATTCTCTCTCTCTATTGAACCATGCTATTCCAACCACGAAAACACGACGCAAAACAAAATTGTCAATGTATTTAATTCGAATTACTCGCGTCTCACAGCTCACTCGAAAATCGTGAAAATTATTCGCTACAACAATTCGAGAGCCGACCGATCCGTGACAGATATTCAAAGTTAAATGTACCGTCGGAAAATAAACAACTGGAAAGAATTTGTTCCTTTATGCACTGCTCGTGGCCTGCGCGACTCGGGAAATTCATATCGGAATTTGGAAAAGTTTTAGCTTTCTTAGGTTATTTTAGGTATATGCTAGGTAGATTTTAGGTATACGCTAGGTTCAGTTTAATTAAAACCAAATGGTAGTTATTTTTAGTTATTGTTTAGTTTTATGTTGCATCTCGCATTTGGCTAGGTTGGCAGAAGAAACGGAGTTCAACGCCACCACAGATGTTGCGTTTCCAGTCGAATCTCTAGTACTAAATTCCATTTAATATTTATTTTTAATGCTGTAATGCAAAAATTGATAAAAATAATTATTATTGAAAATAAGTAACGTAGTGGAACGATTTCGTCAAGTTACACTCGTAGCATTTCTCAGAGCAAAGTCCCTTCCATATGACTACACAATATACATTTCATATTGCAATTTAATATTGATTTGTTTTGATTTTCATAGGTTTTCTATTAAATATATATATGTCTGTCTGAACTTTCTAACTCTTCTTCTAAACCACTCAACGGATTTTGATGCGGTGTTCACCATTATGTCGAGTATTTCTCAGGGAAGGTTTATATATAGTTTATTATTTGTACATTCTTATGTAAATTAACATAAATACGATAAATGTGTATAAAGTCCTACCCGTTGAGACACTTTCGCGCATGCGCTGCTTTAATGGTAAGTACTTCATGAAAATAATGTACTGGAGTATTGTTCCTCTTAATAAGATCTACAAAAAAGTCCGCGACAGCATATTCATACCTTTTAAGAATAACGTGTAGTGATCATATTTCTGTCTAAAAATTGTAATTTCAATATATTTTTTGTTGTGAGGGATATTTTTCCATAATGGTATTAATCCTTATCCTTTAAAATACTTTATTAATTTTCTACGTTAAACGAAAATAAAATTAGCGTTTTACCCTATTTCGAAATTGCGAAAAGTTTTCGAGAAAAACGCATTTAATTGTTGACACATCCCGCCGTTGACACATCAGCTGTATGTTACTAAAGTTTCACTTATCCCTTACTCTCAGCATATAAATAAGTATATTAGTTACGTTGGTCACTTAATGTAAATCAAAACTGTCTTTTACTGTTTTTCATTTTAATAAGTACTTTAGAAGTCACAATATCAAAAAATCCTTGCTGCGAAACGGCTCGCCACTCGCCATGCGTCCTCCGCGCCCGCCTGCTTTACACGCATCGGTGGTTCAGTGGTAGAATGCTCGCCTGCCACGCGGGCGGCCCGGGTTCGATTTCCGGCCGATGCATTCTATTTAATTTTCCTCATAGGCAGCCACGTAATGCTTGCTTTTCATCAGGGACAGAATACCCTCTTCAGCATTAACCACAAGCTCGAAAAAAAAAACCCGCCTGCCTTTATAGCAACGAAGATTTAGATGCGTTTGCACGTATTGGATAATTGGAGTTGAATGTATTATTTCAGCGCGATATATTTGGTTTCATATTTTTTGTAGTAGTTATTAGTAGGTAGGTTTTTGTTTATAATTTCTTCCGTTTAAAAATAGTCATTTAACTATCTAAAAATAGTCATTTAAATATATTTTAATAAGTACTTGAAAAGATTAGTAGCACAAATTTAAAATTACGGTACCTACTAAAAATCCTTGCTGTGTTAAACAATTGGAAAATCCTTATTGAAATTACGAAAATGCGGGTTGCATTAGGGTTTAATTAATTTTCACATTATCTTAAGTGCTTTGCAAAAGATACATTATATGAATAATCCAGTAGTTAAAGCGGGCGAAGCCGCAAGAGGGTCCCTATTGTTAAATAAACATTTACATTTAAAATTTTAAAGTTACAGTTAATATTCTATTTATAATTATTCTATTTATTTAATTTATTCTATTTATATAATTATTCTAATTATTCTATTTATTTATCAATGAATTATTTTTGTTTGTTCATTAATTACCAATCACACAAACTTTAGAACTCTTACTGATTTCTGATCCAGCAATTTCTCTATCGTGTTCAACAGCAGTTAACCTTTATCGAAATCCTTAACTGCTCTATCAATAGAGGTCCTAGTAAGTCATTTTTACGCATTCTCAAGATATAAAGTAAACATTAAGTTAAACACAAAATAAACTACTTAACCCACTGACCCCCAGTTAAGCCTATGACAGATGTTTTCACGGCTGAAACTGCCGTAAAACACGCCATACATCCATAAACTGTCCCCAACGCGTTTTAAAAACCTATTTTGCCACAGTGTATAAAATGTTAACGATAGTCTTAATTAAAAAAGCAGTAAAAAAGAGAAGAACATTAAATTTATTTAATCTGTGGATGAGTTATTTATCTATGAAATGACCTTGCGTGACAATTAACATAGTATGCGATAGGAAATGCCCATCGAATGGGGTCAAAAAGCTGAGCTTATTTTATAAAATACCTCGTTGCTTGTTGCTCAGTAACTAACTCCGTCAGACACTATGTACGAGTACGTACGAGACCAGGCACAAATGTGACTATAACCGTGACTGGTTGTGGGTTCGATTCCCACTCGAAGAAATGAAATATTTAATATTTATTTCTTCGCTCTGGTGTCGAGGCAAATCGCGGTGTTGCCTTTCGCCACGCAACACGCAATGCCTTCAGAATTCCACGAAAAAAGAACGGAGTGTCTTAACACTAAGTTGCCTCTGCCTGCCTTGCTATGTGTGAGATACATATTAGTAATACTCGAACTAAAAGCACCTAATGCATTTCCCTAACAAATATTACTTAAAATCACTTCGGATCGATGAAGCAGATTGTTTTAAAGCTTGATAGCAAAGTGCATTTCACTTTATAAATCCTTGTAGAGTACATATTAGGGATTATAAATAATATTTTTCCTATAGTTTAAATATTAGCTGTGCTTTAAGAATTCTCTTATCGAACTTAACTTCTTATCCTTTTCATCATCTTCATTGGTATGTAGCAATAGGTATATAAGGGTTCAGTTGCAACAAATTGCAAGAAAGATATTTCTTATTGGCATTCCGTTGTCACAGTTCAATTCGTAAAGGGATCCGGTACATAATATGAGGTTTGATACAAGTTGTTCTGATTGTTTTTGTGATTCTTCTAGCATAAAATAGAAGGGAGATGAGATATAATTAAATTAAAAAATAAATGTATACTTAAAAGTTTCACCTACCAGACTATAGGCTTTAAAATTATATTATATATGTTATTAAACTTGACAACTATGTGTATCAATCAAGCTAGTCTGCTGCCTACGAATAAATATCGAATTTGAACACGTTACAATAAAGATTTTTCATTTCTTAAGCGATTATCTATTTATTTTTAATGAAAGAAAAATTGCATCTTTATAAAATCATTTTTTTGTTCTGCCTCTGTAGGTATTTCTGTCAAGACCTTTTTCCTCAAGAAGAGTTTTACATTTTATAGCCAAAAAGATTTTTTATCAGAAAATGAAAAAAAGAAATCGAAACCTTTTATCTGCGATTACTATATAATTTAACATAGGCTATTTTAGAATATAAATTCCTACGAAACATAAAAAACAATATTTACGTTATTTCAATATATTTTATTTGCATAAACGTTAAGTTATAATATAAGTAATAATATAACTTATGATCATAAAACCAAAATCAAGAAATTTATTCTGTCACGCATAAAATTAATTTAAATATTTTATTAGGGAAATATGAAGTTTGTTTCATATTTATTTATCTTAGTAAGTTTAACCCAATTAAAGAAATTTAAGCCACATTAGTAGAAGCAATTATACTGTGTAGAGTGTATAGTATAAGACATACCTGTAAATTACCGTTATTATAAGTATTTAAATTTTCAGAAAAAGACGTATCCAGTTCTTTTGACTATTTTAAGAATATATTATTGAAAATGTGAAAAAATACATCAAAAGAGGAAAAAGATTATTATATAGTTATACTTATTTACTTATTTATATATATTATTATGATACAGAGAAAATAAAAGAATGGTGATACCAATAAGTTATCCTCATTTAATAATATATGAATTATTTTTCAATTAAATTACAATAACTATTCTGCATCCAAATAATTTGTATACGAGATATACCTACTCGTATCTTAGTACTTTAAAAAAAACACTACAGAAATATTAAATATAATAGTTAAAAACACGGCCACACCCCAGCCTATAATGTTGGGTAAACGTCAAAATTATTATGTAAACGCGTTACCGTTGATGTATTAGGCGGGAGTACGCTTAATCTTAATTACCTTCCACCATGAACTTAGTTCAGACTCAAAATTACTCAGTACTTTGTATGAACTGAGTTCTAACGCGATACAACTCAGATTCATTAAACTTTGGAACACAAAAGTTTATATAATAGTTGTAAGGAGCGCGTTACCTAAAATGATTTTAAAGCATTTATCATTTTGAACGTCTCGCTTTAAATGTCCTTTGTGTTTATGTCTTAGTATTATTCTTTAATTGTTACTTACTCTGATTCACAGTAGAGTAGGCAGAGGAAGCTTAGAAACGTAGTGTTACCAATCTTCCGCCGAATTTGGGTGTTGAATAGCAGAACTTAAGCCGTGCTTTGCCTAGTTGCCAGAGCGAGAAAATCAAAATATTAATTATTTCATTTTTTTGAGTGGGAATCGAACCCATAACCCGTCGCATTTACAGTTACCGTTTTAACGTTGCGCTACGAATGGCCTTGGAAATGTATTGTAAACTCTAATAATTTTATAAGGCATGATGAAAACAAACCAGCAAAAATTTCTAAATATATAGTAAAGCACTATAGTGGTATTGCCATAGTAAAACATATCCATGTGGCCGGAATAAGAAAATGTGACATTTGCAAAGAGCCAGCTCGATGGCTGAAAGTCGTAAAATAGATAGCAAGGCTTTTCTATTTCATGTGTACCTAACGTTTCAGAGGAGATGACGCCTTCGAGACGCAGTTTGTATATGTCTAAATATAACTGCGATAGTTGTGGGTTCGACAAACCCTTGAGTGAATGTTTGCTTTTAACATATTTGTTTACATTGGTGAAAAAGGAGAAAAGATGGTGTCTTAACCAGGGTTAATATACAATTTTTTCCTACTTTTTATCCTCTCCGCCTATTTCGCTAAACATCAAAATCCAAAATTATATAAAAGAAACAAATTTTACTATTAATTAATTCTTACAACACTTCAAGCAAACCCATATAACAAACATACCAAATATTCAATAGTAAACCATTGACAGATAAACTAAATCTCCCAAGCAGATACTAAGCTTGGTGCGCTCCTACCCCAATAACGTGGCATTAGTGCCCCATTCACCTATAACACAATAAGGTCACACGTAAATCTACGTCACCGCACGTATACCGTGAAACATTCGATACTGGGTATTACGTGGCCTGCGTACTGATGCGAGCAAAGAATATAGTGTAGACTCGTCTGCTTAGTAATATTTATTGTCTCTACAGTTTTCTTGTTAAAATAAATATATTGTTTTTTTTTTCAATTTCTAGCTGTATCCCATACATATAGTAAGGTAGGCAGAGAGAACCTGGGACCAAATGTTAAGGCGCTCCGTTCTCATTAAGAATTTCCTTTTCCCACTTTCCGCCGAATTCTGGAGGCATTGCGTGTTGAGTGGCGAAACTCACCGCCGCGTTTTTACCTCCTTACCAAAGTGAGGAAATAAAAATATTCAATATTCCATTTTCGCGAGTGGGAATCGAATCCACAACACGTCGCGTGTCCCTCGCCACGACTTTTATCAATATGAAAATGGGTGATTCAGAAAAAAATATAATGCTTATTCTTTGACCCACGTAAAGATAGAAAATCTCTCTCTTCCAACCGAGAGACCTGAATAATGCCTGTAATGTAACAATAAAATAAATCAATATAATATCAAATTCGTAATAACCATCAATTGATATTGATAGAATCTTCCCACGGCAATTCCATGTCAGAATGTGCTATACAATTGAATAAGCTATAAATTTTCTTCATTTGCTGTTTGTTTTAGGTATTGTTTGAGTAAAATTATTTTTGGTCTTCTACATAAATTATATTATGCCTCGCTTATATTAATAATTTTATTATTATTTATATTATAAATTAACGATGAACAATGAAAAATGTGATTTTTGATGTTTCAATTGATTGATCCAAAATTCAACGGAAATTGGGGAACGGAAGTGTCTTAATGGGAACGGAGTGTCCTTGCGCAAAGTTATCCAGGTTCCATCTGCCTATCCTGATATATATGGAAAAGAGCATGCTAAAAGAGCATTCAGTTTAAGCATTGTCACCTTTAATACAAAATATAAGTATATATAATTATATCGTTGACCATCAAGATTTTTTAATCAATAAAGATAGCGGGGAATCATTCACAAGAGGAGTATGTAGGGGGCGAAGCACCCTAGCTTTGCATATAAATATTCTTGGAGTGTAACTTAAAACCTGCAACCGTCCTGTTCAATCAGACATACTAAGTGCGCCATGATCGCGTCACTGGCGCCGATGCAATTGATTTTTAATAGAGACGTTATTGGCTGAATAATGAAAATGGTGTAGAATAACAGAATATATGAAATTAATAATAGTTTAAAACATTTTTAATAGTCAGTAGTTTCATATTTCTTATCTTCTTGTGTTGACGTTTTCTGTAACTAACCAAACGCGTCGTAAATCGAACCCACAACCAGTCGCGTTTACAGTTTTAATATAGGTTTAAAAAAAATACTGTACTCTCAAACAAAGATAGTCCTTATTTATTAAGATATTTTACGTGAAAATCACCCTTTTACGTAGACACAAGCATCATTCAACTGCTGAACATCTACCAACGTAGATAAATATTCAACTATGGAACAACGGATTATTTTATTAAATGCACAAAGACTTTCAATTGAGAATTTTCTGTGAAATATATTTATTTTCTCTTTCTGTGTAACATGAAATGTTCGATTATCGAGTATTAATCGTGGAGAGCTTTTGTAAAATATCGAATTGCTTATTAAAACAATAAAATACATACAATATTTAAATTTACATGTATATTTTTAAATACGAATTGAATATAATATTTCAATTGAATAATTGGGTCAAAATGGGTTCTAGCGTTCCCACTTTCCCATAAGGAAAAATGGAAAGCAATATAAAGGCTTATTGGATCAAATGTGCTGCGTTTGAAATAAAAACGTGCGAGCGCCTCGTCCTTGGGTGATAGTGAAGAATTTGATATCATTTTGCGTAGACCCTGACCCCTCATTGTATGATGAAACGTTGTAAGTATATATGAACGGATTTTTGTGATAGATGAATATGCTAAAATCTGTGCCAATCTTTTTTAGTTTTCTTTTTTTGTATTTTTATATTTCATATATAGCATTATTATTAGTTTATATAATGTATAATATATGTAGCTATTAACTTCAATAAATGTTCCAAAACCAGAGGCTATCCCAGCGTATTTGTCTAACTATAAACACCATGGGTTCATTCATGCCGTGGGTTCAATCTTCTTCAGAGGAAATGAAAATGAATGGATATGTAATTTCCCCGCTTTCATAAGATAAAGCGTAGCATTGCATTATGCCAGTCGATGCAATGTGTCTAATTCGGGCGGAAAGTGGAGAACGGAGTGTTTTCTGCTTCTCTCTGCCTATACATATGAAAAAGAAACAGTAAATGTTTACAAAATCAACACAATAATACTATTGTAATCATCGAATAATAGCGTAATGTATGACCATAGTTGACAGAATTATTATTATTAATAGGTACAGTAAATCTGCAACATTTATAATATGTAAGGATATAAAATTCAATTTCAAAATCCTATTGTAGCCTCGCCTTGCTAACCAGCTTTTGCGAGAGCGGTCTCCAGCGTCAATTTATTTTGCTAAGCGTAATAGAATTTTTCAAAGAGGGCAACACTGTTAGTAGTTTTGAGAGTTGACAGATAACGTTATTACTACAAGATACTTCCATTACACGCCTGATATATAGTTCGGCGTTGAAATACCTAAATGTAAACAAAGCTCCTTTGTTGCCATTGTGATTTATAAGCAGATAGAAAATGTAGTTTTGTTTTGTTTGTTTTTAAAGCCTAGAGATGTGTAATTGTCTTGAAAAGAAGAGTTAACCAACGAAAAATGTCAAGAAAATACAGATTCACATGTCAGGGTAGGCAGAGTAGCGGAACTTAACGCTGTGCTTTGAATCGACACCTAAGCGAGAAAATGAAAATATTAAATAATTCATTTTTCCTAGTGGGATCGAATCTACAACCTGTCGTGTTTATAGTCACACGCATGTGCCCTTGCACCACGAGTGGCCTCAAACATAATTACTTTCAGTTCAAATAAACATTAAAAATAATACTATTATAAGTCTTGATGACTATTTTCCTAATTGTAAATAATTTTAAGGTAGATATTTTTTGTCTAAAAGCCTTAAGTATTAGTATACCTTTAGTACCTTTACGCCTACAAAGTTAGTAATACAAAAATTGAGACAGAGACATCTAGTAAGCGTTGTCTCAACCACATCTTACTTACCACACCACATTAACAGACATCTTACTTAGCTTAAATAATATTTTGTAAATAAAAACGCCATCTTTATTTCTGTGAAAAAACTATTCACGGTGTGGTACTGCCAGATAGACATTTCTTTTGAAGTAAGTGGTTAAAACTTAAAACAACACGTAAGTGCTTAAAATTCAAAAACGTAAGTGATTAAAACTGAAAAACATTAAAAAGCTTTTTTTAAATTTCACTCATGTTTTTATAAAACAATATTTATTATTTTAAGTTAAGTTTAAGTAAAAATAATAAACCGTAATTTAAGATTTATTTTTTGTAGCTGTTATCCCTGTTCTATGACGTTAGTAAACTGAAAAATGTTATTGATCGAGTGAATATCTCAAAAAATAAAATAAACACTTGTCGCTTCACAATCTCAGTTCGCATTTTGCTCGCAGGCGTACTTCTATACTTTATTTAAGTTATGGTTGAGTCATTATTTTAAAATTAGCGTGCTAATGCTAACTTATTATATCTTATACTGAACGGGAAATACCGCGAAGTCGACGTATTAAATATATTGTTTCACGTAATTTTATTTAATAAATAAGCAAAATGAAGTGTTATAATTCATTATTTTATATATATTTTGCGCTTGCGATTATCGGAAAAAGTGTTTTCACCTATGAAATTGATACATACGAGTTTCTTATGCCCAACGTTTGGCCTAATAAGGTAAAATTTTATTTCACACTTAAATTTATTGGATAAACATATTCGATTCACATGAACTGTGAAATATACATGTTTTTATTTACTATAGAACTAAACAATTACTTCTTGCTACTTGGATGTGAAATAAATATTTTATATTTTTTTATTAACTGAATAATTTTATTTTCTAAAATAAATATATTTTTTATTCATATTCTCATATTCATAATTGTAGTAACAAATAATATATGACATTAATTATGTAGAAAAAATCTATTAGCTCTAAGCGGTATTGAGTTCTGCCACTCAACATGCTATACGTCCAGACTTCGGCAGAAAGTGTGGAACAGAGTTTCTTAACATTAGGTTCCCTCTGCTGCCTCTGTGCTGTGTGTGAGATACAGAATGAAGCTGATTTGATTTTTATTTATTAAGTTGCCACCTAACAACACTCTTTCAAAACCTAGTTGAAAACAAAATGTTGGAACATTTGTTGTTAGGTTGACTCCACCGATGAAACTTAAATATTTATTTTTATATATTTTATAAATTATGATATACTTTTAAGTGCTATGCACATATTTGTTCTGTAATATTTGTTTCACATTTAAGCACTTGAGCTTTATCTGGTTTTATAGAACAGATATAATAAAAAGTTATAGGTATTTAAAATATATTTGAAATAATGACATTCCTTCACCACATAGTACATTAGACTTAAACTAAATTTTATACATTCATACAATAAACGAGCAAACTGTTGCAGCAATACTATTGTTCATGTATAGAATAGTTTCATGTTCCGTCAGATATTTTGTTTTTGTTATCCATTGTTAAAATGTTATACTCATACTATTTACTTTTGTGAATGATAGCTATTCATTTTATTGTATTAGCTATGCCTGTGACTTTGTCTGCATAGGAAAATAAATTAATATCACTTTTTTATTTATCAGTTGGTTAACCAATTGAAATAAAATGTAAAGAAAGGGAAGAAGTAAGGGAAGTTTAACAAAATATACTAGAACAAAACTGTGTTTAAATTGGTTAAGCTGTTTCTGAGATTATTATGATCCCATCTTTATAATATAAATGCCCCCAAACAGAACAGAACCATTTTAAATTAAAACAAAACCTTTTTATCAAAATCAAAATATTCTTTATTCAATTTAATTAAACCCTGGTTAGTACAAGCACTTTAGAATTGTCAAGTTGTGGAGAAATGTCAGTTACAAATGTTATGGCATTTTTTTTTAAATATTTAAGAAAAAAATCTAATTAAATTTTTTAAACTAACAATAATTTTATGAATCGTTGTATAATTATAAACTTAATACAGTGAAAGATTGATTTGTCGGTTACAATTATAGAAGCAATAAAAATTGGCAAAACCCTTATCAACAAGTAGTTGTAAGATTTATTATGTATAAACATATATGTATATGCTTAGTCAATCTTTTGTATAGATAAGAGAATGAGATTGTTTTTTACATTACGCTTATTCCGCACTTAGCAGGGTAGAAAGTGGGAAACTGGGGAAAATAGTGTTAAGACATTCCGTTCCTCATTATGGTACTTCCGCTCCCCACTTACCACCGAATTATGAGGCATTGCGTGGCAAGTGGCGGTACTCAATGTCGCGCTTTGCCTCGTTGTCGGAGCTATGAAATGAAAATATTCAATATTTCATTCCCCCGCGTGGGAAACAAATTCACAACTGTCGCGTTTACATTTACACGTTTATTTTTGCCATTGCATCACGACGGCCTAGAGGCCTCGTAGACGAGTCGGAAATTAGAATGTTAAATAACATTTTTCTTAGAAACTTTTATGATAAAAGACAATAAGTAGCACCTCTAAATAGATACATATTTATATTATGAAGGAAAATGTCAGATTATATACTATAAATAAAATATGCACGATTATGATTTTATAAATATTTTTAATATTATTATAAAATATTTATATTATTTGTTAGTTTTTCTATAATACTTACTTAATTATAATTATATGATAATTATGATCAATTAATAATATTTTTTACAGGATGAACTGTACCTTTGTACTCCAATACGTATCTCACCGCAGAAAAACTTCTATGTGGGTATGTATAATGTTGCGAGATCTAGGTTATAAGTTTATAACCTGTACAGATGAGCAAAGGACTAAGAGTTAAGGCATCTGTTTCTCTTTATAGTGGGGTTCAAACCAAACGCCACAATGCAAACGGCCCATCACATGCTTCTCTACGGTTGTTCGGAACCCGGATCTAATGACTCAGTATGGTAAGTTGCTTAAAACCTGTTGCTTTATATTAATACATAGAATAAAAAATATTTTTATTATGCAAGCATCTGTTTTTCAATTAATTAAGTAAAAAAAATCAATTTGACGCCCAAATACTAGGCTTTGGACAAGACAGGACAAGAGGCTATCATGGAGCAGACTGACTGTAAACGTGATATTTTAAATATTATTCATTATGCCTCGTTGAGTTCCTCCACTAGAGATAGAAAATAGAGGCTTTTAACTTTACGTTCTACTCTGCTGTGCATAAAAAGCGTGAGGCTAGAAGTTCACTTCAGTTATTTAGTTATGACGCTTCGGGCATGCCCAGGCATATTTCAATCGTGACATATACATTTTATTTATTGTATTTATCATTACATGCCTGTGTTTATTGTTTTTATTATTTTAATGACAATAGCATTGGTAAATGTTACTCACGTTTATTTTATTATACGTTTACGTTATAATTATTTACTATGCTATTGAGAATCTGCAAAGTCTTACCATATGGTAGGTATAAGTCTATAACAATATTATAAAGCTTTGTTGTTTGTGTGTTATGGGTAGTACACGCTAATCTCAGGAAGTATTAAGTAGTTAAAAATCAATTTCACGCTGTATTCCACACATATCAGGGTAGGCAGAGGGAACCTAGTGTTACATCAACTTAATTGTTTCGATGTAACCCACTGTTCCTGCATTAAGAGTTACCTCGAGTATTTAAAATATATCGTATTGTCATAGACAACTGTCAATTAATTTCACTTAACCACGGGGTTCAAGCCGCGGGTTAAAGCCATATGTGTTCAGCTATGTACAGACAGCAATCAGTTACAATATTATTATATGTATAGACTAGTACTATTTATCCGTCCATGTGATCATTATTTAAAAAAAAACTCGCAAAAAAAATAAACGAACGTCAAACGAAATTTACCGAAGCCAGAATTTTATTTATATCGAAGCCCTGAAAACGTAAGTTACTGAACTTAATTACGCCCGAAGCGGCGTAAGCAACGGCGAGCAGAACTTATTGAGCTTTTATCTTGTTACGTCAAAATGGAGGATTCTAATCAAATTAAAGAAAATTTATAAGGTTATAAATTTCTTTGTTATATTATAGAAATACATTTATTTATTTAATCATACAATATACTTACCGTCGGTTTACAGTGTAAAAATGCTAAATTCATATTTTGTTTTTTCGCTATGTACCTTCCTACTATTTTTATACTATTCGAAAGTGTATAAAAAATATTTTATTTTATATAATAGAGTACCTATTCAAATCAATATCAATAATCTATGAATAGGTTGAGTAAAAGCGGCGTTTATCTTCACCAAAAGTTTAAAATGAAAATGTCCACTATATGTATATTCCTAAACTAACTCTAATTTTCTCTACGTGTACTTTGTGCTCGAAAGTAAATTAGTTCTAAACTGTATAGTAGGTATTTCATTTATATAGCAAAGTTAGATAAAGTCCTCATCAGATATAGCCACCTACAGTCACTTACATAGAAAATCGATTTTCACGCTGTTGCCTTGCGGGTTGATAGCAATCAAGTTAACTGTATCCGTTTTGCCTGTTACTGATTTTTTTACCTGCCTTAAATATCAAATGAAGGTAAAATGGAGCAGTTCTTTACTTTGTTTAGAAAAAATGCGATGCTAAGTGTCACAACACATATAGGTTTTAAGGGCGGCAAATGAAAATGTTCTTACAAAGCATAAAGCTCAAAAAATCGTTTTTTTTTATCGTGCAAATAGACATAGAGACAGAAATTTAGACATAGAGAACAGAGATACTAGAGTGAAAACTCTCCGTTCCTCGAATAAGAGACTATCGACTATGACAATTGACTACGGCGTTAAGTGGAACTTAACATCACACTATAAATAAATTCATAATTTTGTTTTTACTTTTTCTCATGTTTATACATTCTCCAAAATTTATGTAGGTATGTTTAGCATAATACTTAATTATTGTAATAATTTACTAATCAATTATAAGTAAATAGAAAAATTATCAATCACTCTGTTTTGAATCAGTTATTTATTTGTAGCGTTATTTTTTACAGGAGCTGTGGCGAAATGCAGAGTAATGAGATAGACACACTTTACCCGAGCGCGAGTCCTTGCCGTTCTGGATCACAGGTTGTTATAATACATTTTTTTTAGCTTCACAGCGAAACTTAACGCCGCACTTACCAGAAATAACAAAAACTCATTTCTCTACCTCACCTTGCCTACTTTGTTCTGAGTCTTAGTATTATCCAGTATGTAACTGGATAAAGCTAAAACTCGAAATTAAGAGATAAAATTCGAAGTCGCTAAATGGATTCCACAGCCAAGTTAGCTGATGCAAGGATCTCTTTGAAAAATGGGAACAGGCTCTGAAGTGATCAGAAACAAAAATCTTTTTTTTTGACGTTTGTGTGTTAAAGGTTATTACGAAATTAATGATTTTATAAATGCTAACACGCCTTAGGAATGAAATGCTCACTCCAATCTGTTTCAAAGGTATCAATGTCACAAATAATTAAATATACATTTGTATAAGTATTGATAATATGATTTTATGTTTTTCAGATAGTATACGCTTGGGCTCGTGATGCACCAAGTCTTCAGTTACCAGAAAATGTGGGCTTTCTCCTCGGCCGCGATTCTTCTATCAAGTATCTTGTATTGCAAGTGCACTACATGAAGAAATTTCCCGGTGAATATTAAAATATATTTAACATTTTTCAAGTGTTATTCCACTCTATGAATTGCAAAATATTATAGAATATGTATAAAAAAAATTAAGATACGGGACCTCAACATCTTGGAACCGTCAGTCTCGTCCTAACCGTCCTAGTGATCACAGCGCTTAGATGGATAACAAAGCTAAAAGGCGTGACATTATTTTTACATTTTTTAGCTTCAGAGTAGGCATTGGGAACCTGGGAACCTAGTGCTTAGACACCTTTCCCAGTAAGACGTTCTCGTTCGGCAGTTTCCGTAGAATTCTAGATGTATTGCGCGTTGAGTGGCGTAACTCAACGGCGCACTTTGCCTCGTTACCAGAACGAAGATGACGAAATGTAAAAAAAATATTTAATATTTTATCCAACCCACAACGTGTCGCATTTACGGTCGCACACTTATGCCCCTGCGCCGCGACTGATCTTTAATTATTTAAATTACTTTAACGACAGATTATGTAATATATTTCAGAGGGTACCACAGACAACTCTGGCGTGTTCCTACAATACACTTCTTCAAGGTAATTTGTTTTAGAATTTAACTTAAACATCTAATTTATATATTATAATTTAAATGATTAAACTTTTCTCTTTAATAATTAAAATAATGAATATTTTAATTATTTATAAATATTTTAATTATTAATCATTTCAATAAACGGATTAAAATTACATGTAAATCTACCTTCAATTTTATTACAAAGACCGTAAACGAATTTGAAAGTTATCTCAGTTGGTGTATGTAAATATTTCATTCCTCGCGTGGAAAACAACTATGCCACAACCACATTTAAAAATATTTTAAAAATATAAAATTTATCACAGAATGCCACGCCAAGCCGGTGTATTTCTACTGGGTACGAGCGGCATTATAGGAGCCAACCAAGTGGAGCATATGGAGACTGCGTGCACCATTTGGGAGGATAAAGTCATACATCCGTTCGCGTTTAGACCTCATACACATGCTTTGGGTGAGTTGAGATTTTTTAATAAATTGTATTTTTTTTCACTTCACGCGGTATCTTACATATAGCAGGGTAGGCAGAAGGCACCTAGTGATAAAACACTCCGTTTCCCATTTTTGTGTGTATTACGGAATTCGACGCCGCGCTTTCCCTCGACACTAGGGCGAAGGAATGAAAATATTTAATGTCCTCGAGTGAGAGTCAAACCGACAAAATGTCGCGCTTATACGCTTGTGTTGATCTTTTGTCATAATTTTAAGTTTATAACAAGTGTTTATTTAATTAGTTCTATATCTGCTTTTTCATTTCTAAAAGTAACCTCCAAAAACCTCCACAACTTACAGGCACTCAAGTAACTGGCTACGTGGTACGACGCTACCCAGGGGGCGGTGATAAGTGGCAATTACTCGGCACTAAGAACCCGCAACTACCTCAAATGTTCTACCCCATAGTCAATACGGCGCCCATAGAGAAAGGCGACGTGCTAGCTGCTAGATGCGTCATGAACAATACGAGAGATCATATCGTCAAAATTGGGTAGGTCTATGTTATAGTATGGTTGACGAGTTGTGGCCGCTTTGAAGTTGTTTGTGATGATTTGTTTTAGGATTTTTGTCTACTTTTGTTTATTTTCTTCTCGTCTGTACAATACGCAAAAGTGATACCAGCATTTAATCGGGTAGATACAAAGAAACCTAGCGTTAAGACACTTTAGTTTTCCCCTTCCCGCTGAATTCTCGAGGCAATACTTATTGAGAAACTCAACGCCACGTTTAAACAAGACCAAAGAAATGAAAGTATTAAATATTTCAAACCTTCCGAGTGGGAATCGACAGCAGAACCGTTAACAGTCGCAAGCTTGTGCCTCTGTTCCGTTTATATAGATATCATACCAAAGATATATGAATATTAATATTCATGTATATATATTTACAGGCCGACAAATAACGATGAAATGTGCAACTTCTACCTAATGTACTGGGTAGAAAACGATACACCCTTAAAGCAAAAGTATTGTTTCACCGACGGAGCACCATACTATTACTGGAGTAGGGCAAGAGAAAACTTTGACAGAATACCCGATATGGACGTGAATATAAACTAAAAGTTTCATCTATTATAGTACAGGAGGCGATAGTCAATATCGATACTTTAATTTACAAACCATAAAGCAAATTACGTTAGTACATAGTGTAGTTTAAGATAATCATATTTTTTTTAATGGGCAACAAAAAATAACATAATGGTTTCGGCGTGTCTTGTTAAATTGAGGCAGATGGTGGTAGAGGTAGTTTGCAAATTAAAGTATCGATATTTTTATTACAACTTAAGTAGTACAGTAGTAAGTATACAAAATTTATATGCCAAATTTAGTTTCTTTAGATCTTTTTTTAGTTGGTACAATTGGTATAGAATTTTCATGTTGTGATTTTATTATTCCGTTTGATCTGATTTGACTTTTAGACTATAATTATAGTTTTCTTTTAATTTATTGTTTTTTATGTTCATATAAAATATTAATTATTCCAAAAGAATTAAAATTACCTCTAAATGAAACTTAATAAAATTTCGTATTTTAAACTGAAATTTTGCAATTTAGTTTAACAACATATTGTAATTTCATATTAATAATGAAATATTAAAAATGTTTACTTAAAGACATAACTGCCAATTAATAAATCAATTATGTGTCAATATCTGATATCGTCTTCGAATATAACAGTCAATTTAATTATTATAATATGTTTGTATATAATATTAAACATACATTTTGACACAATATATATTATTTTGTTTACTAAAAATTTAACGAAGCTAAGGACATTTTCTTTTTATCATATGTTTTAATTTTCTATTAAACATTATCTCAATACATAAAAGTGTATAACTTTTTTATAAGCACAAATATTTTATGTGGATCTGAACGTTACTATATATATTTTTACATACAACATCTGTTGACTTTTATGGTGACGTGAATTTATATATTGACAGTTTAATGTGAAATAATATTTTTTAGTTTATAGGAACATGCATGCATTCTTTAGAATGTTATGAATTCCATAATATTCTTTTCGAAAACTTTTTAAAATTAATATTAGTTTTTTTTACACTTTAGTTAGTAATACATAACTGTTAAGTTAAACTGTTTCCATATAAAATTTTACATTCCTTGTATATGTATAATTAGTTTTAGTTATTTATATACATAGTACCTATATTGATTTATATTTATTTATAATTGAATAAAATCATATGTTAACAGCTTCATTTATAATGTGCCACAAAAAAAATGGTTACAAATTTTTACTTTTAAATTGGTGATAATGATTTTTTAACCGACTTCTGTAAGAAAAGGAGGTTATCAATTCGATTGTATTTTTTTTTATTATGTTAAAATTCATGGAAATCGATTTTATAAATATTATACTTTGTGTATAAATATTAACTTATTCCTTTTATATAACATTATTATTTTTTATATTATTTTTATCTTAATACATTCCCACAGCAGCAGAAAGAACGTAGTGACAAGTCGCTCCGTACTCAATTATTCATAGATTTATAATGTAAATAAATCTAGTCAAAAATATAAGACTCATATTATATACATATTCTACTGAAATATACAAACAAACATAATTTTTTTATCTGTATACCGTATATTATATATACTATCTTCAAAAGTCTGTATACTCGATCTGATTTTCTTTTTATTATTAAAGTTAACATATTATTTGCTAATATTCAAAATGCTAACAATTTTATTCCTATTTAACATTCCATATGTATAAATCAAAAATGGTTCGTCATGATTCTTAATATTCGAATCTAAAATTAAGGACTAAATATTTTAAAAAATCTCTATATTTTATTGGGAAACCCTATTGTAATCAATGGTAACCACCATTGTATTAAACGATAAAATTGTAATCTTTATATTAAAAAAAATGTAACTGGTAAATTTCTTACCATCTCTTTTAGCGCAACTGTCGATGGTAGCTTATTTGACATTTCAAAGCTTAAAAAAAGAATATTTCAATAATGAATATCTCGAATTAGTTTTTGAAATATCAGTTTTAGAAGTAAATGTTTATATTATATATATGTATATAGATGCATATCACAAATATTTCTTTTTAAGTAAGAATTTATATTTTTCATAAAATAAATATATTTTAACTATTATATATATACTTATAAGCTTGTTATAAATGACAACGGCTTTGCTAAATGGACACTGATTCTGTAAATAGTTATAATTATCGTAATATAATTGTTATGATTATAGAATATATTATCAATATGCATAATTAAAAACTAATAATATAAGTTATAATTATTATTTATAAATTAATTCCGCACAATTTAATAAAAATGAACGTTTTGCATTTTTAATGCTGTAAAGATCATTGCAATAGTCTTTTTTAATTTTATAGTTTTGTTTTTATAACATTTTATATAATTATGTATTATAAATTATTACTTTTTCAGTATTATCATTTCAATTGCATATAAAGTAAATCTTATAATATTTTAATAGTAATGTATCATTGACGTTATTTAATCATAGAGTAGTGTTAAAAAGTACCTTAATATCTCTGGCAGCTATAAAAATGTACATACTCTAGTACTATAAAAAAAGAAACAAAAAATGGTATAACCACTAAGAAAATATAAATAAAAATTATTTATTTTATTACTTAATTAATATTGAAAATTCGAATGTATTGAAATGTTATAAACAAATTCATAATATTTATGTTGTATGTAATATTTGGTGTCTATATAGTCTAATAACTAAAGAAATGTTCAAAAGAATTATAAATGTTGTGTAAATGTATCGATATAAAATTGATAAGCCGCTGTAATCGTCTATACCTATATATTGTTTTTGCTTTACGCTGTATCCTGCACACAGCAGGGTAGGCAGAAGGAACCTGGGAACCTAGTGTTATTCATTTGTTTCCCATTAAGACACTTCCGTTCTTTTCAAATTTATTATTAAATATATACCATGTATTTGAATAAATCTAAGGTTTTGTTAGGAAAGCTTTTTCACAAATTACCATTGCACAAAGAATAAATTAAGATAATCTCCATAGAACTTCTTAAGTTAACTTTAGTAGCCATCCATAAATTACGTCACAAAAGAGAAAGGGAAACGAAGGTTGACGAAATGTGACATTGGTAGGGAGTGGAGAGAGATCCGATATTTCGTGACACTGCATTTCTAAATATAATACACTAACATAAATTCGACACTACTTTTTAAATATAATAAATACTCTCCAATATGATGGATAATAAGGTTTCACCAATATAAAGAGAAGGACTCAAAGAGTTGTCAGCAGACCTTCGTATGACGTAATTTATGTTAGATTTATCATTGCATTATAAAAAAAAGAGAATAACTCCACATAAATCTTTTATGGGAAAAGCTGTCATGACAATTGATGAGATTCAATAAATTAGATTAGAATATAATATCATACAAAAGAATAATTTTTATAGCGATGGCAAAAAGTTTATGTTCTAATTGTATTATACTTACAGATTTCTTAAAGGCTTTAAACTCGTGTCAAATAACTGTTAACACATATTTGTTATATTATATTTATTTTCAAACACTTTTTTTGATAAATAAATCTGTAATATGTAATATTTTAATATCATATCGATTGTAAACTTTATTCTAGTAGTCCTGGGTCAAGGTGGAGTGTAATATGCAATTTGATTGGTACACCAATATCTTTTGTTAAGATTAAAAAGTTATTATATAAAGAATTAAAATAAAATATTTATATATTATTATAATTATGTTTAATAAAAGTTTTATACTTTGAACATGTTAAATATATTTGTTTTGCAGTTAGTTACATTTTATCAAATATGTACATTAAAATTTGTTATCATTATTACAAAATTCTTTATTATCTATATATTAGTAAAGTATTTAGTATACTAACAGTAGAAAATACGCCTGAAAGAGACAGAATATGTGACTTCCTATCATCAGTTTTAGACTTTTTAAATTAAAATTATATTATCTGTGTTGTCATATATTTATATATAGTTACACTTTATCTTACACAGCAAGGAAATAAAAACATTTCATTCCCCCGAATGGAAGTCGATTCCACAACCGTCGCTTTACAAACACGAGTTATGCCACTGTTTCACGTCGGCCTTAAATATAAGACAAGGATGGATATCATAGTGTTATTTTCTATCTCTTTCTCGCTAAATGTATTTAGTAATAATATATGTATTGTATTATCTATATATTAATAATTGGATGTGTATAATCTAAATGTATGTCCATATGTCCAATTAGCCTAACTCGACATTCCTATCGTGTGAACCTCATGTTTAGTAGGTTATTGTAGATCTGATTATATTGAAACGTGCAAAAAAATATATTAAATGTATTTTATTTTATGTTGTTTTTATTCGTGAAGTGATAATATCCTTTAAAACTAGTTTATAATATATAACTTAAGTGTAGCATCATGAGCCAAAAACCTAAAATTATTATAAATTGGAAGACAGCGTGATATGAAGGAACACCTTGGAAAATAACTGTGCGTTTTTGCCTCTCATTTTTTAAATCAACTCAAACTCAACGCCGCGCTTTTGCGCTTTTGCGTGATACCAGAGGGAAGAAATAAAAAAAAATCATTCACCATCACCACCACAACCATCGTGTTACAGTCACACGTTTGTACACCTGCGCCACGAGTCTCAAGAAAATTAAATTATTTAAGGTGAAGATATAAAATACAGCCTTAAAATTAGATAAGAAAGCTATTTGTGTTTAAGCTACTATGATACACTTTTCGTGTCTTAAGTACCTTTAACCTTTTAAACAATTCACCGCCTACGTCACACGCCCAAGCCTTGTACTGTCTATATAACGTTTCTTATTGTTTTTTTTATGGAAAAGTTAGGGATTTTTTACATTTTTGAAGTGTTATACCACACTAAGGAAAGAAAAATACTTTTTAGAAAACAAAAATTTGAATCCGCTCCTCTTGGAAACGGTTGGACTTCGATGACTTCGAATCCCCCCTCAATTTTTTATGTTTTCTAAAAAATATTAAGCGTCGTGATCCCCACTCGAGGAAGTGAAATATTTATTTTCATTTCTTCGCTCTGGTGTCGAGGCAAAGCGCGGCGTTGAGTTCTGCCACTTAACACGCAATGCCTCTAAAAAGTGGGAAACGGAGTGTCTTAATTCTAGGTTCCCTCCGCCAACGCTTTCTTCTTTATACTACTCAAAAAGAACACAAATATAACCCACTAGGTACTATTGCATTTATAATATCCATCAAAGTAATTCTAAAATGACATTTTAATTAGATTTTCCGCTTTGCTATATTATTCATCGACTTTGCATATACAAGAAATACTTAGTTGTCATAATTAAAAATGATAATGAAACCGTTCCCGCTAATGCCACGTCCACTTCCACTTCCAGGCGGACATTAGTAATTATTGTGTTGTACGTCAATAGAGCCTGCCAATGTTTTATTGAAGTGGAAATGGATTTTTGTTTTAATATTTTTATAGCTTTAAGCTGTATTACGCTTATAATAGATAAGAGGGAACCTAGTGTTAAGATAGTCTATTTACCAAGGACTCCTTGGCTTGGCTTCTCCTTTTTTTAAAATACTAAACTAATCATTATAATCTTTCTTTTTATAAATAATATATAAATAAAATCTAATACTACTACAGTAAAAAAAACTTTTCAACAATCGACATTAAAAATTGCAAAATATAAACAAAAACAATCTCCACACCTGTTAGCCCCACGCACGCTTGGCGGGGGCGCTGTGGGGGGTTGGCCCCAAGCCGTGCACTTGTTTACCACCCCCTACGTCCAGTAGAATAATATCTTTTATTACTATGTATGTGAATTTATAATGTTTTTAAGGTACTTGGATATTATTTTAGTAGGTAATTTAAAAAAGTAGCTTCACGCTGAATCCTGTAATGATAGAGTAAGAAGAAGGTACCTTGATGAGAACGTATGGCTTAGTGGTCAGAGCGCCTGATCGGTTTCCAAGAGGCGCGGGTTATTTAAATATTCCACAAAAAACAGAATTAAGTATATCAAAAAACTGACTCGTGAAGGATTTGAACCTTCGTCCTCCGATTGTCAAGAATTGAAAATACTTACGTCGGCGCTCTAACCTACTGAGCTAACGAGTCTCTTAACAAACGCTGCATATTCTGGCTGCATTTCCTACAAAATGACGTCATCCACTCTAAATAACAACATATTTATCGTTATCTATGATTATATTGTTATTATAATACATAGTAAGTAATCGTTGCTCTCAACATTAATTGCGTTCATTCATTTTTATTATAAAATTATCTATTTTCTCATCTAAATTATTTTCTTCGTCTTAGATTTTCATACTATCGACAACTAGCATTTAAGTTATATTTAAAAAAACTCTTATTTTGTAGCAATATTGTCATATGCAATAACAAACGCACAGACAAACATTTTATAAATAATTGTTTTGGGTTCCAATTCCATTACACTCATAAATGCTCCCAATAATATTTTTTTTTCATATAAGATATATGGTTATGTAATGCAATGTTGGTTCGATTCCCACTCGAAGAATTGAAATATTTATTTAACTTTATATTTTCATTTCTTCGCTATGGTGACGAGGTCAAGCGCGGCGATAAATTCAGCAACTCATCACGCCAGTGTCTCTAGAATTCGGTAAAAAATGGGGAACGGAGTGTTTTAACACTAGGTTCCATTTTTGTTCATTTTTTGCCGGACCGGTGAAAAGTCTTGAATCTAAACGATTTACGATTAACGATTACGATTTATCCTATAAGTCTAGAAATAAAACATGATTCATTTGTACGAGTTTATGACGTCATTTTTAAGGAAATGCAGCAAAGATATAAAATGGTCGTCAGAAGACTCGTTAGCTCAGTAGGTGAGAGCGCCGATATTTAATTCAAACTTGACCATCGGAGGGCGGAGGTTCAAATCCTTCACGAGTCAGTACTTTTGTTTGATTAATTTTTTGTTCCTGATTTTCTTATTATATTTATTAAAGTTAAATCGAGGCCGAGGCACAAGAGAGTGACTATAAGGCAATGCCGATCGAGTGGGAATCGTACCCACAACCGTCGCTTTACAGTCACACCCTTGTGCCGCTGCGCTACGACGGCTCTAAGTGCAAATCACTAACTTGTGAAGTATATAATGTAAGACAATTGTCAGTGTGAAGGTATTTTACAGAAAATAAAATAATAATACCCACATAATTATTTATAAATTAATTTTTAACTAAAAGAAAAACCGACTTCTAACAAGGAACTAAAAAGTGAAAAATAATTTTACAAAGATTTTATAATTTTGAAGTCGGTGCCAAGTAAAACAAACAGGCTTAGTAATTAGATATTGTAGTAAGGTTGTTGTAGCAGTAGTTTGACACCGACTTCAAAATTATAAAATCTTTGTAAAATTATTTTTCACTTTTTAGTTTGTTGTTAGAAGTTGGTTTTTCTTTTTGTTAAAAATTAATTTATTTTATGATTTTAAGTGATAAGGAGATCTTAAAATGATGCTTCTTAAACGAGTGGTGATGGTAGTGGTAGTGGTTGTCAACGAGTGGTTGTGATTGTTCTATGTAAAACTTCATTTAGTTAGCTATTATTTTTGTGCAAAGTTACATTGTGGTATATTAACAAGAACATACATAAAAAGTATTCGGGCGAATTGGGAATCTCCCTTCTTTGAAGTTGAGAACATCCTCTTTTTTGAGGTTGGTTGAAAAGAAATGCAACCATCAAGAATCTCACTTCTGACATCAATTTAAAAAGTTTTTGCTTGTAACTATTACAGTATAATCAATTTTTTACCAAAAAACTTTCTCAATTTTCCTAAACCCGAACCAAACGAAACCTAACCAAACTTCCACCAAATTATCCTTGAAGTGGTTCCTTTCAAATAAAAAAAGAATCATCAAAATCGGTTGGCGCGACATTGAGTTATTCGGCTATTAGTCGCGCACATGCATAATGCAAATTTAAGACTTATGTGATTTTCTCATGGATACCATTGTCAGACATGGACCAAAAAACCTTTCAAATAAAAAAAATATTATCAAAATCGGTTCACCCAGTTAAAAGTTATGAGGTAACAAACATAAAAATAAAATAAATAAATAAAAAAAAATACATTCGAATTGATAACCTCCTTTTCTTACAGAAGTCGGTTAATAAAAGAGGAAGGAAACGGCTATAAAAAGTGACGTTTTTGAAGGATTGAGTTTGAATCAGTAGGTACGTCGTTATTCTGCCTCTCGTAAGGTGTAAAATTGTGACAGTGTTCAAGTATTTAAAATCAGAGTTATTGTTGGAACTATGCGTGTTAAAACGTGTATAAGTGTAAAGTGTTATATAGAAACAGTGTTTAGTGTTAGAAGTGTGTATATGTGAAAGTGGAGAAACAAATTATGGTTATTAAGTATTTTCTTATACTTACCACCTGACATTTTTACAATAATAACAAATTATTAACCAAGATGTAATTAATTTTAAGAATGGATCACTTCCAAGAAGATGACGATGACGTCAAAACGATGTTACAGAAAATGCATCTATAAGTATGTGCAACGCTCATCAAGAGACTCGTTAGTTCAGTGGTTGAAGACGTCGATATCTGTTCAATTCTTTACCATCAGATGGTCGAAGTTCCAATCCTTATTATGTCAACTATTTGCGAATTTGCGAGAAAGCTCACAATGTTAACAATTTACACGGTCTCACTAAACGGTGGAAAACAAGAAAACACTAGGTTGTCAATAGTGTTTTCATCGTAATAAATGGATAACTCTCCTTCCGTCACTCCCACACTTTGCATTCATTTACAAATGAGCAAATACGGAAAATGCACCTATATGATTTCAAAAAGAACTAACACGATAATTATAGATTACAATAAATACGTCATTCTTTAAAGTGGATGACGTCATTTTGTAGCAAATGCAGCCAGAATATGATGCACTCGTCAAGAGACTCGTTAGCTCAGTAGGTGAGAGCGCCGATATTTATACAATTCTTGACCATCGGAGGGCGGAGGTTCAAATCCTTCACGAGTCAGAGCTTTTTGTTTATACTTTTTTTTTCTAAATATTATGTTAACAATTAGGAAATTAAATGATTAGAAAAGTGGGAAAATGGGAAAGCTAAGTTCCCTGGTTCTCTGCCTCCCTATGTACAGGATACAGGGTGAAGCTAAAAAAAAAATTTCGCACTTTATCTCGTATATAGCGGGGTAGGTAGATGGAACCTAATAATAAGACACTCCGTTCCCTACTTTCAGGACAATTTCCGAGTCATTGCGTATTAGTAAATGAAATTTCATTCGACCGAATCGAACCCACAACAATCGCGTATACCAGACGTTGTGCCGCTACTTTACCCTTTATCTGTAGCATAATGCTACGTAGAATTGCGCTACGCTTACCGTATATATGTATTTAATTTAGATTATCAGACCAGCACATGTATATATCTATTCGCAAGGGAAATCAGTCGCGTAATTTAGTGTCATCTTTGTAATGTTATGTCTAATTTTTACTTAGTTTTTATTAAATATATTTTTCTTTGGAAAGTATGTCCCCTAGACGGGCAGAGAATTAGTATGTCTATTAAAAATTGCGTGTTGTTGAGTCAGAACTAATCACAGAATATTTTGAAATCAAACGGAAAGTGGAGACCGGAGAGTTTTGTCACAAGTTTTGTTTTACACTACACTACACCACTATGCGGGCAAAGGGGTTAAATTTAAAATATATAGAAAGTTAATAATAAACCATTCATAGAATACAGTCATATCAAAACAAATATAAATTCAATAATTATAGCGCCGTTCATAATCCTTACATGATCGGGCTGATAGTGTAAGTTGTGTAACATATAATCGCCTTACCCGTGACACCTCTGTGTAATACTGTAAGCCAATAACAGCACCACGCACCTATACAGCGTGCAGAATAATTATGACAATTTCAATAAATATTTTTTTTATATTGTTACTATGGAGACAATCATTCAAGAAATAATAGGTATATATGTTTTTAGGTTCACTCTGTATCCCGCTCATGGAATGGTAGGCAGTGGGAATCTGGCAACCTAAGGTAAGTGACACGTACACTTACATTCCCATAATGAATTTCGAACTCAACGACGCCTCTTTATCACTATTTTCTATAATTCTTATTAATTTTTCCTTGGAGAAGGTGCTGTACCAAGAGCGAATTTATCGAAATTCCAACCGAGTCGAGGAAAATGGATAATTTTACTTTTTATATTCTATGTAAGCGTAGTTGCCACCTAAATATCCTAACAAATATGTAAAGAAAACCAGCAATATAATAACACTCGTTTTTAATTGACTACGAGGAAACGAATATGCTTAAAGCTCAAATATAGTCTAAGAAACATAAACAAAAAATATAACAACAAAAACTAAGTCTGACTCGTGAAGGATTTGAACCTCCGCCCTCCGATGGTCAAGAACATATTAAATATCGGCGCTCTCACCTACTGAGCTAACGAGTCTACTGATTCACAAGCAATATTCTGGCTTTTGTTGCCGCGAAATGACGTCATACACCCACTGAATTGAATATCATTTCTATAGTATACCTTACTACTTGAAGAATAAAGTTAATTTTCGATTGCTCGTTAATTACCTATGCACTTTGCAAATAGCAGGCTGGGTATGAAACACTGCAACGTGTTTTCTATGTATGACTAAATAGATTTTACGTATTGATTTCTACCTACTGTTTGTTGATATCTATCAAGGATTTCATATATACGACTTACTTGTGTTAATCTTTATATGGATTTCTGAATAGAAAAAGTCAATGTATTTACAATTTATTAAAATAAATCAATGTAAATTTAAATAATAATAGCTTTTAATACTTTGGGTAGTTATAGGCTTGCTTAAAAAAAATTTTGTTAAGCAAAATTCAATTGTGTAATTGTACAAAAAACTATGAACAAGTTGAAGTTCTTATTATGTGTTTAAAAGAAACCTTGATTTTTTTATCAGAATATTATTCTTTAATAATGTGTTTTTATTTCATTGACAAAAAAAACATTGTTAAGGAATAATATTTTTTATGACTCAAAATACTTAAAAGGAGATGTCGGTGGACCTTCGATTACACAGTATCGATGGTACTGGATCACGTCCAAAACAAAAGGAGCTCCCAGGAGCCTCCAGAGGCTATGTACGAAGAGTTTGATAACAGTTGACGAGGCGAAAGAGATATGCAGACAGCGTAACGTTTGACCTTACCTTTTCTCTTCTTGTTACCCTGGTAGTGATGAAACATCAAGACATCAAACATCAAAAAAGGAACATTTACTCAAAATAAAACTCTAAAATTATTCTTTTAAAAATAACCCAATTACAAAAGAAGTTGTAAACTTTTGTAACTCAATAAATGTAATTTCGTCACCGCAGAAACTTTTAGACTTTATTCGTTTTCACATCCAAAAAAAATATTGTTGTGAAATTTCTTGGGGTAATTCAACTGTTATTTTCCTTAAAAATAAGTTGACATTAGTCATTACGTCATCGCATCTACGGATGTATTTCAAATAAATATCAGCTTCACGCTGTATCCCGCACATAGCAGGGTAAGCAGAAGGAACCTAGTGATAAAACTATTAAGATACTTCCGTTCCTCACTGTCCGCGGAACTCTTGAGGCATTACGTCTGGAGTGGCGGATCTCAACGCCGCGCTTTGCATCGTTACAAGAGCAAGGAAATAAAAATATTTAATATTTCATTCCCTCGAGTGGGAATCGAACCCGCCGTCAGACTTACAATCACACTCTTATGTGCCACCCTGCTATTTGTGTGATAAATATGTAGACACGTGCCTATTGTGTAATATCCATACTTAAGTTTCTCAACAAAAACTATTATCTAAGTTTATTTTATTTAAATAGAGTACACGTGCTAGGCTTGTTTTATTCCGTTCTTAAATTTAGCTCGATTTTGTTTCTTTTTTTTATTATTTATGTCTGTTATTTAATATAGATGGGATCCGGTTCAGTCGATGTAGCTAGAAATAAAGATCTTTATTTTTTAGCTTTAACTACTCTAAGCTAAGTTATAGTAGGTAACCAATTCTACTTTTAATATACATTTGCGCTACAAAATAAAAATGTATCTCAATTCTCACGCCCTCGTGTAGAACGCGTGCTACGAATACGAGTGTCGTAGCATCCGGGCGGCACTTAGCAAAGAATGATAAAAATAATGATAATTTTTAATAATCTTTAATCTAGTGATAAGAGCTTATTTAGGGTTTTATATTTTTTAGATAATAATATTTACGGATTTTAACCTGCGGTTACTGTCTACGAAAGTACTACAAGTAAAAAAAATAATTATTATAGAATAATTGAATTTATCTTTAATTCTTTTACATCAATTTAAAATAAAATTTAATCCTACATTAAAAATTTTAGCTCATTAATTATAAAACAAAACTTTACGCGCTTACACTGTATTTATTATATACAATTTTCAATATTTCCATTAAAAAAAAAGAAAAAACACCCAAAAAATCCACACAAGGAACCAATATATCAGTCTACATACGTACATACGTATGTTCATACCAGCCGGCGTGCTATCAGCTGAGCTCGGTCAAGGTCTGCCGGGTCGCGTGGGGCGGGGGGTGCGGGGAGGGTTGTGGGGGATGCGTGGGCGTTACCATGGCAACCGGCCCACGCCGCCCACGCAGCAGGTAGTCAATCAATTAGGTACCTGAGTATCACGCCATAATGAGGTATTATTTAATAAATATTGCATTCTGAGCTTAATGTTTTGTGTGTGATTGTTTTTATTGTGTTGTTTAATTATTTTTATGGGATTTTGGTGGAATTGGGAAGTATTTGGATTGCTTCTACGCATAAAAGAATATGTCAAGAAGGAAGGTTTACGGAATAAAGGTTCATCGTTCTCCTATAAAATAAAATAACAAATTAATATAATGTATTATTTATAATGTATACTTCAACTTTTCTTTTTTTTAGCTTAACCTGGGAACCAAATGTTAAGGATCTTCCGTTCTTTATTTTCGGCTGAATTCTGGAGGCATTGCGTGTAGAGTGACGTACGACGTTAGCGCCGCGCTTGCATATTTATCAGAAAGATGAAATAAAAATATTAAGTGTTTTAAGTGTTGGGAATTGAACCCACAAACTGTCTTAATACTCCCTTCAAAGACTTCTTTATTTTTGATATTATTTTAATTTTAAAAAACGAGGTAAACTTTTGTTCCGTTCTAATTCATAATTATATTGCGTTTATTAAAATTTTTCATAATCTGTAAGTACTTCAAACTTGAATAAGTCATTAACATTATTATAATAGTTTCTCAAAGATATAATCTTCAATATTTGTGTTTGGGAATAATTTCATTCTGATAATGTGGCAAAGTAAATTCAATATGAAATTATTTTGAAGTTATATATATCTAATATATCTTTAAATTCTGTAGCAAAGAAGAGAAGAGAACACTCCGCTTTTCGCCCAAATCTTGCCAAAGCAGAGGAATAAAAATAATTTAAATTTTCTTCACCGAACGGAGTTCGAACCCCGATCATCGCTTACAGTTATCTTTTCCACTGCGCCACTTCAATAATCTCTCCACATTGCAATAGAAAAATAAAATTTGCTCAGTAAAGAGGTCCTATAAAAAAAATTAAACAATCTTTTTATTTTTAGGATTTCTTAGACCTTTTTAATTTGCTTACTTAGGTTTCCTAGTCGTACTTCGAACCTAAGAGGTAGGTAACCTTTTATGACCCGATTAAACATATTTACAATTAACATCTTAAAAATTTAAATTGTAACTAAATTAAAATATAAAAATATCATATATTTATATTTTTTTTATTAAACATTTCAAGTAAGTAGGTACTTTTTAAATTCAATGAGGTGAACAAAATTTATTTAATTTCTATATTTTATAAAAATATGAACGTTGCGTCGTTTTCAATTTTTCTTTGAAGTTTTTCATTTGTATTAGGTACATTAAAAAAATATTCTTAAAAATTTCAGACGTTTCAAACATTTCAGCATCTTACAGTAAAATTGCGGCTTTGATCTCGACCTGGGCAATACATAAGTTCCATTTTCCCGCTCTGACGGTTATTCATCCCTTTATCTCAGATTTGAACTAAAGAATTAAACATTAATCTAGTGTCAAGACACTCCATTCCACAATAACCTAGCTAACTAGGTTTGAATTAATTTTATCACTTTTTTTATCTTAACCATATATCAGTCTTTAACACGAAGTGACACTTACTCATACTAACAGAGCTATTATACCCATTATGCAAATAATCGGTAACAAATAAATTACCACCTATCCAAACTAACACAAAGTTAAAAAAACAAAAAAAAACCTCATAATTTTCCACTAACACATAAAAGGCTATTACTTTTACTTTTTCCAATAACAAAAAAAAGGGGGGAAAAAAGGCTCTAACATACAATATAAAACGCGGCACATAAAGGCCGTGTCAACCTATCAACCGAGGGACTCTCTCGTGCGTTGAACAGTGCACGCACTGACCCATGAGACCTCTTCACGCTTCGCACGACTTACCGGCAAAGGTGCGTTATATATAACTAGTGAATTGATTTTGTAGAATACTCTATCATATTAAATGATTAGAGACGGAGGAAAATGGTAACAGAAACTACAGAAGATGGAATACGTGAGTTTATTTAAATTCTGTGTTTTTTTTTCAAATTTACTGTAAGAGATACACGTGTGTGACGGTAAAGGTAAAAGATTTTTTTTTATTTATTACATAAATAGCAAAGTAGGCAGTAAGGAAACTTCGTTCCCATTAGAACACTTCCGTTATTCGCTTTCCGCCGAATACTCGAAGCATTGCATGTTGAGTCGACCACGACTCAACATGCAATGCTCGAGCATGAGTTGCACGAGCTTGAGTATCAACTCAAGCTTTGCTTCCTTTCCAAAGCGAGAAAATGAAAATATCATCAAAATATTATTTCATTCCCCCAAGTGGGAATCGAACCCACAACTGTCAACACGTTTGTGCCAACAGCATCATTTTTTATCATAATACATATTATACTAAAATATATTTTATATTTATTGAGATCGTCTATCTATAGCATGAAGAAAATTAAGGGTCATTCTACGTACAAAATATACATATATTTAAAACGTAATAAGAAAAATGTTTAACTGGCAATCTGCTCTTATTCTTGTTAAGGAAATATGATTTTCCCGTTCTCAACATAGTCTTAGCGGAATTAATTATAAACATCCTTTCTTAGCGGATGCCAAGGTTAAGGTCGTAACAGAGATTCATCTTTTTAATTGGAAATATTTCCATTATTTTTAATATGTTTTCTAATATACATATAATTATATCTTGTATATTTGTAAGAAAGTACAGAGAACATACTGTAAAACTGTATTTTCTGGTTTCCGCTCAATTTCGTAAGGTTCCCTCTGATTAGTGCTCGTAGGGAAGCCAGTCTTGGCGCAGGGGCACAGTCGTGTGACTGTAAGCGCAACAGTTTGTGGGTTCAGTTCTCACTCGAGGAACTGACATATTTAACATTTTAATTTATTCGTTCTGGTGTCGAGGCAAAGCGCAGCGTTGAGTTACGCCACTCAACATGAAATGCCTCCAGAATACAGCTTCTGTTTCACTTTCTAGTGGGAAGCGGAGTATTTTAACACTCTCAAGCTCCCTCTGCCTAAATACCTTATTTTGAATCAATCCCGCAACCTGTCACGCTTACAGTCACACTCTTGTCCACTGCCACGATCGGCATCTCGTTCAAATTTCATAGTAATTTTATAGTTATTATAGCATAATAAGAAATTCCTAAGTAAATAAAAGTAATCACAATAATATTATAAATTAAACTAATAATTAAAACTCAATGGAAATATTTAAAATTCTACATTAAAGAAGGAGTCAGTCACATTTTGTATAGTACGTATATTAAGACTACCATTAAACGTGACTGAAGAAGTCATTCTAAACACGTCCAAGTTAGGGTTGGAATATTTTACAAATCATATAAGAAGAATTTCCTTAACAACAATTTAATTATATATTCTTAGAAAAAACATATTTTCTCCAAAAATAACTTTAAAAAATCTAGATATGTATAGAATAAATAGAAATTACACAACATTTGCTACTAATGAGTAGAAAATTATTGTGTTACAACCCTATTTTAGTCAAAGATTGCGTGTGGGCGTTATAAGAGATAGCATTAGGGATTAAGGATTTACGCAAAGTATTAAAATTCACTTAAAATATATAACATCAGGCTGAAGTTCCCCTAATTTTCGTGTCGTTTACAACTTTCTAAGCTTAATGGAAGCAAGGTATTCCGTAAGAGCTTTTAAAAATTACATTAGTTACCCTGATGTTTGAGTATGAATTATGTTAAGATAAAGTGGATGTTGTATCTGAAGATAGCGACTTTGAAGTGAGGAAAGAAAAAATATTTTTATTTAATAGCATGGCATGGCAGAGGGAGCCTAGTGCTAAACACTCCATATATTCCGTAACCTTTTTTAATTTACACTAATCACATTATATATCGGATGTAATAACTCGGCACATTTTCTGAACAAGCTAAATAATAAAAATATATCAAATATTATATAACTTAGAATAGAAAGATTTCACGCTCAAACACAAAGAAACCGACTTACAATCATACTCGTATATTGAACTTAAAGCTTCTACACTTATTACTTTGTAAAGTCCAACTTGCCGACCACTAGACCACCAGACCACACATTCTCCAATTAAGGTTCCTTGTAACAAGTTCCTTCAAAGGTGAATGGAGCTCTATTCAATTACTTATGAATGTTAAGAGTTCAGACAAGGGTCGGCGCCACACGCGCACTTTTATAGATCACTCCAGATTAGAACAACCAATTATACATCTATTGATATTTATGGATTTATTGGATGCAGGTTCGAATTCATTTGGTGTAAAATTTGTACTTTTTTTGTTAGCTCCACGTTATTTCGCTATAGCGAAATAGGCAGAGAAAAATTAATGTTTAAACACTCTGTTTTCCACTTTCCTTCTAACTTTCGCAAAGTTTCGTGCCAACATGGCGTTGAATTCTGTCACAGGTGGAACTCAACGTCGCGCTTTATCTTGTTACCAGAGAAAGGAAATGAAAGTATTTATTTACCTAAGTGAAAATCAAACCCACAGCCTTCGCGTTTACATACAAAAGCTGTTCTGTTTGAGGAAACAAGAGGAAAAAATATCTGTTCTCAAATAAAAGTTATCATTTTCTAACAAAACTATTCTTAAATACTAAGAATAATGGTATTATCCTTATAGAGATTTCAGCGAACAGCTTAACCGTAAGTAGACCCTGTTATGAGCAACACTACAAGTACTTTGTCTAAGTAACCGCTTCAAGAGTCCATAATACTTAAACGCTGGCTCTACAGAAATCAATACATGCATGTATTCTATAGTATGTGGTAGAATTGATATTGAATCATTCAATATTTTATTAAATTAATCAATCAATTAAAAACCTTTAACGCCTAAAATTTTTTAAATGTCAAGTAATTTACCACCAGTTCCCTAACGATATAACCTCAGACAAATTGACATTGTAATACGGAATAGCCTATCAGACACTCGATGTCTCTAAGTTTAGGATAAAGAAGAAAGTTAGCCGAATATTCATTTTCATTTTTTTTCAACCTAATTATATTTTTATCTAGGTTGAAATTGAAGTACAAATTTTCTATAACAGTTTATTTTATCCAAGACCGCTTATAAATAAAAAAAAAATATAATTTAAAATATTTCGTTGATAATATTTCTATAAAAATGATTTTATTGAATAGGCTGAAACTTTAGTTGTCAATGTGTAGCTAGTATTTTTAAAATAATAATTTTTGTACACGAAAAGGTAAGAAAAGCGCTGATCTATTTCGACCAACTTCAAATCTACGCTGACTGACGAGAAGCTGTTGGAGTGACGGGAATTCTTTATCACACAGTCGAAGTCACATGCATAGCTAGTTTAAAATAGTACTAATGGTACAATTTATAATATGAGTAAGAAATATTGTTTGATGCATAATGCGTAATGCAAACAGTGATATATGGTATATTATCTTGTCTATTTTATTATGAAAATGATGCTTTAATATTACAAAGTCTTTGAAGTTAATGTAACTCTATGTGTTAGAGCTATAATTTTTATTTAAATATTTATGTTATAAAGTAAAAAAATAATAATCATTTTTCTAATTGATTGAAAATTAAATTGTAGAAAAAATGTTTACCTACTATTAATTAAGGGGCCACTTAAATCTACACTTGAGTTGTAAGTCCCCGTACAGCTCTGAGTTCTAGAATCACCTTTCATAAAAAAAGATTAAAGTCGGTTCATCCGTTTAGAAGCTTCTATGCTACGTCAGACATTCAGATCCAAAGATACACCACACTTATAATATTTTTGGTGAGAGAAAAAATATATTAAGACGATAAAACATCAGACAAATTAGAACATCAAAAATTAACAGAGTTGTCCTAGTTATGTTTTATTATACCTTTTATTTCCTCCTTTCCTCACAATATCTAAAAATATATAAATCGTCATAGATGTTAAGTCCTTAACTTAATGTTACGAAACTTAAGTAGTAGGCTGTACACGTGATAGTTTGATCGGGCACGAGTCTAAAGCTGTGAAATATTCAGAGGCAAGGACGGCGCGGAAGTTGCTATCGATTGGTGTCTTTTGAGTAAATGAACAAATGTATATACCTACTTAATACGACTGTTTTTGATTTATTTGAAAGTAGTTTTGAAGTTTTTGAATTTTTTAATTAAAATGTTATAAAACAAAGCAATGCTAAAATCAAACTAAATTGGTAGGCAGTTGGAAAGTCGTCTTGCCGTTTATTCTACTAGATGTACTCCAAAGAAAAAAAAATCATAGCTGTATTGTCCCTACAGTGATACAGAATGATTGAGCTTCCCACAGACGATGGAGCTAGGACCAATATAGTGGAAATCTTCAAAAGTTACTAGTAAGCCATTCGAGTTTAGAGTCACCTTATATACTCGTATTAAGTTCTAATTTATAGCCTCGATCAAATGCGCTTCTAGTATAGAAAAGCTTGCTTATGGTTTTTTTAACTATATATTTAATAATTAATTTTCTTTGAATTGAGAGGAAAGTGGGAAGCGGAATGCCTTTTGGACACTAGGCTCCCTCTGCCTACTTTGCAACAGCATAAAGCTTAAGAGAAACAAAAATATCTAAATCTAAATATTTTATAGTAAATATATATTAGGTACATTACAGTAAAAGTTACAATAGTATACAAATATTATAGAAATCATAATATCCCTTAACAATATACCTATCATTATAAAAGTTTTATTCAATCAAAAGAACAATGTGTAAAGAAAGAATGAAGCGGGCAATCTGTGATAATAGACGATCGTCGGTCATTACTGTCAGGTAAATACGTACCTACCAGTATGTTAGTAAATTATACCAATTCCACCTATAATATACTGCTATTGACTTAGAAAATTACGAACAGTTAAAGTTCTATATTACGGCTGTGGCATATGATAATGGTATGCGTATTTATTTTTAAATAAATACTGCATTTCATTTTCCATTATTTCCATTGTACGTTCAATTAGGAGAGAGATATTGTATTTAAAAAATATCAACTTCACGCTATATCCCGCACTCAGCAGGGTAGGCAGAAGGAAACTTAGTGTTAATACACTCCGTTTAAATATGTTCATGTCTCGCAAGGTGTCTCGGTGGCTATTCCGTGATGGAGTGTCTTAACATTGGATTCCCTCTGCTTACTCTACTATGTGGGAAAATGCGTGAAGGTGCCTATTTTTTTACACAATAATAAAGCGAATGAATAAAATACCTTGCGTTAGTAGTCGAAGAGTGGTGAATGAAGTGTCACTCCATTCACCAATTTTCGATCATTCCTTGTTCAAATTTAAATTCCATTTTTTTTATTTATTGTAATTTAAATATATACGACAAAAAAGGATTTTTCTCAGAAATTACAAAATTCCATGAATTCTACAAATACAATAAATATCAAAATGGTTGGTAATATTAGTGTAAAAGTTCTTTGTATGCTTCAATATGAAATAATATATTGCTCGTCACATTAATCTCTTATAGAAAAGAAAAAAATATACATAAGAATGAGGCCGTCACGTCGTGGCGAAAGGGTTTATAAACGCGATGGATATAGGCTTGATTCCTATCTTTCCTCGGAGAAATTTGTTATTTTTATTTCCCCGCTCTGGTAATGTTTCAAATTCAGGTGGAAAGAAGAGACCAGAATGTCCTTACTCATCCAGAAAATTAAGAGACATATCACTGACAGTTACAGTATTTCAATAATTTTTTTTCAGCATTCATTCATGAAATGACAATTGAAAAGTTGTACATAAAGAAAGAAAAAAATTGAATATAGTAAAGTGAAGAGAGTGACGTCATAACATGACAAACTATTGATAAGAAAACAAAAAAATATCACCCAAGGAACTCGAACCCAAGACCTTAAAGCACAAGTTAACTACAAAGCTACATAGAAGTACATATACATAAATCGTATAATAGATTACATAGCGCTGGGCGGACCGAGTGCTGATTGGCCGCGGTTACCGCCGTATACGGCATACGCGCGCGGATCGTGTTTCAGTGCGTGTGCGCAGATATCAGATTCTATTCTATTCTATAGTTTCTGTAGCCTTCGTGAAGAGTTTAGAGTTAAGTTGTTTAAAGTTGAGCTAACCTTTAAATAGAGGGTGTGAAAATCATTATTTTTACTTCTTCTTATTTGTCGTTTCACTCTTGGCAGAGCGGTCATACGCCACTCTACGCGGTTGACTGTTTGCCTGGTACACTCGTAGAGAGGGTCATTGAGGGCAGCCTTCACTTAGTCTGTCCATCGCATGGCGGATCTACCGCGTGGCCTGCTACCCTCAACTTTTCCCTGAATCACATGGCGTTGCATGGAAATATCTTCTTGTCGTCTATTTTTACTAGTAATCATATATAGAGGCTGTCATGACGCAAGGATATAAGGGTGTGACTGTAACACGATGGTTCGATCCCCATTTGAGGAAATTAATTATTATTTATCATTATTTTAATTTTCTTCGCTCTGGCACCAAGATAAAAGCCCGGCTTTGAGTTCCGTCACTCAACACGCAAAGCCTCGAAAATATTGGCGGAAAGTGGAGAACAGAGCATCTTAACATAGAAGCCAGAAGGAACCTACCTTCTGCCTACGGTGTTGCGTGAAGGATACATTGTGGACCTGATCATACCTACATATATTTTCAACAGATTTAAGCTTTCAGTTAATATGTTACTAAGTCATTCCATTGTTTATAGCAGCATATTTTACAATATAAGATCAAATTATGATTACACAAACAGTTTTCCAGAAGCATGTACTCGTATAAATAATAAGGAACAAAGCGATGATTTAAGGGCGCTGCTCACACCTCGTCATTTCTGTCTAACCGTTAATTATCCAAACAGCTTCTACATCTTATATAGATCTCTGATCAATTATCTACCTTGAAATATTATGAATATAGTAAAAATAATATGTACTTGGGACCGAAGTGTGATTTAGTTATGTCCATTTTCCCGGTAACGAAAAAAAGTGCAGCGTTTAGTTCCATCCCTAGCAAATCTCAAACACCCAATATTACAGAATTAGGCAATGATTGTTTTAATATTAAAGTTCATAACGTTAATTTTAACTATTAACTGAATCAGTATGTTAAGATATTGTATAGTTACATATAAATATACTATTTTTTTTATATTTTTAAACCTAGTGACAAATCATGCTGGTAGAACGATAGCAACAAATTATGATGCTAGTCGGTACATCTTATTTAAAAAAAGAAATCTTATGAATATTTACAATTTATAATATTTAAAACAAGATTAATATTGTAATAGTGAAAAAATAATCGAAAATAGAGCGCAAGACGAGTAGTGCGTGGGCGCAGAGCCGCCACTTACGCATTCAAATACTAATGGCATCAATTAAAAAATTAGACTAAGTGAATTTTCCTGACATATTTCCCAATAATAAAAATGTCGCTAAACCTTCGTTCTATATCTTTCTAAAGAAAATTTAGTGTCAAGACAACCAACTCTCACTTTACACTTTTCATGTACTGAGTAGCGGAATTCAAGTAAGAGTAGGCAGAGAGAACTTGGGTGGGGAAACTCCTAGTGTTAAGACACTCCGTTTTCATCACTTCTATTTTCCACTTTCCGCCGAATTCTCGAGACATTGCGTGTTGACTGTCGGAACTCAACGCTGCCCTTTGCCTCCTTATCGGAGCTAGGGAATGAAGATATTAAAATCGATTTTCTAGAAAAATGTATGTATGTTTACAATCATATTTAATTTTCAAATTTCTTCCAAATCCAAGGTCACTCATGGGTGGTTAACACATAAACAACCGAGTTCACTGTAACCGTAACGGTTATAGTAACGAAACAGTAAACCGACATTAATCCGGTAAAGTAAACTATACGGCGGAAGCAACAACGGTTATCGGCTAACATAACAGTGTAATGTATGCAGCCTTAGGACATGGGTGGCAAGTGGAGTTCACCCGCTTATAAGTCCTGGGTTCGAATTTTTTTAAGTTTTTCTATCTTATAAATTTGTGGGGATGACTTCTTTAAAAGTCTTTAAAAGAAATTACTAGTTATGTGCCATATTACTGATTGATTATACACGTGAATTTAATTAAGTGTTATTTAATGTAAAAAATATCGCAAAGGTTTTAGAAAAGGTAACGTAAATTTCATTTATCAGGAAATAGAACTTCCTTTTGTTATTCAATTAAAAGGATAGGGATAATCCATTATTTTTAAGAGGATCAAAAGACTATTTTTATAAAATTTCGTAAAATTAATTAAATTATAATTTTATCTGTTTAATATATTTTCGAGGCCGTCGTGGGGTAGTCACAGTGTTGACTGTAACCATTATGGGTTCGATTCCTACTCGGAGAAATGAATGATTTTCGCTCTAGTAACACTTTGTCTCCACTAGATTTCCTCTGCTTATTCTACTATAACAAGATATGCAATATAAAACTGTATCTTTTATATTATTATGTTAAAATGTAATAAATATTATATAATTTGGTAATTGTTTTGGAAAAAAGATATAAGAACACAAAAAAGTCAATATGACATATATAAACAGTTGGGTAGACTGAAATATTATGCTAAGCGTGAATTGCACATCCTGTCTCCCCTCACCCGAAATACACTTAGATTACTGAAGTGCAATTAAATAACACGATTGAATTAAAAAAATAAATATTAAAATCTATAGGGATAATGGATTTTTAATTTTGCTTACTTCTAAATTTTCAGTTGTATTTATCACATTTAGTTAATTAAAAATATATTCAAAATTTTCTTACAGACGATTTTCTTATAAAAATTAAAACAAGAAAAACTTCATAGTTTTTATATCAAGTTTTTGTTGTTTTCATTTATAAGAAAATCGTCCGTAAGAAAATTTTGAACTAAAATACATTTTTCATTCACACACATCTAAACACACGCAACAGAAGCAATAAAACGAATATTCCAACCTAATTCATTTCTCAAGCGGTGCTAGGAAGGCGAGATGGCCCAGCATATAGGTCGAGATTTTGGCCCACTGCCAGTATTAGTCACTAGATGACGCCTGCAAAGGTTACCGGTACGTACCGGGAAAATTTTTAATGGGTAACTGATGGCTACTTATTTCATGGTTTATAGCGGCCTTGCTGGTTGAGAATTTTCTTATTAGTGTTTAAATTTTCACAATTAACCTGTTTTTTTTAGTTGTAACGCTTTTTGTGGACAAGCTAGAAGAATATGGTGATGTGTCACTTGCTTCTTGAATTTTCGTTCATATTGACTCTATTTGCGGAGAAATTCAATTAAATCATGGAAATATTTCTTCTTAATGTGATTATTTTTAGTTTTAATAATTTAGTCATCCCTACATTAAATTAAGAAGAAATTTGTATCTACACAACTTAGGCATTTAATATTTAAACAACTAAATAATAAACAATTTTGCAAAAACTCATACTTTTCTATTAAATATCATCTATTAAGGTCGCCATAAGCGCTATGTCTGTTGCTCGTCCGTCACTCGGTTACCGTGTGAAAAACTGAACGCTTACTTTGAGTTACTGGCTAAGAAAGGTAAAAAGCCAAAATTAAAATTCAAAATATTTTTATCCATAAAGACCTTCTTCGTCTACTGCTAGTTCACAAAGGTACTAATAAAATGTAACAAAAATAAATACAAATATACCAATTGTATATTAAATATTAAACAAAAGATATTGTGAACGTGACCAATAACGAAAAGAAATCGTTTCCAACTGGCCCGATAGATCGATTTCCTTCGAACACTGATTACTAATGTTTACGTCATTACGGCCTCGAATAATGTAGCTGTTTCCTTTTAGTACGTATTATATTCTTTTAGATATACAAGTAGTGTGGCCTCACATTGAAATTAAAAGTATTCCGCTAGAGAAGAAACAATTTCATGACATAATAAGATGATGATTCTGTCAATTAAACATCTGGTCAAACGAGAAAAATTTTAGAAAGTGGAGTAAAGAGTGCCTTAGCACTAGTTTTCACTACCTTTTTCGCTGAATACTGGCAATGCGTGAAGATAAAAAAAGAATGTCCGAAGAACGTGATTCTCGTGGTAACACTAGCCCAAGTACGCCCACAGCAGGTTTTTGGCAAACGAAACATAAATATTATTACTGAAACAGTCATCCGCTGTCGGATTATTATCACTAATTCCATTTCCACTACATCTACTGGAAAAATAAATACTTTTATTAAGAAAAATCATAAAAACTACTACACAGATATCTAATTTTAGTGAATTTATTAGGCCGGTAAAAGTTAAAGTGCATTTTGATGTTCAAAAAAAATCATGAAATTGAAAGATTAATTTTATTTTTTCAATTTCATTATTTTTTTCAGCGCAATAATTTTCTAAAAAAACTAGTCTTCATAGGACTAGTGTATAAAAATGTAATAATATGTGTTATTGTAAACAGATGAAAAACACTATCATACTTCTAGAAGTTTCTTTCTTTATTTTTCTCTTCTTTTACCTAAATAACACCAGAAAGATTTATGCGTCAATACGTCAAAGAGAATCCATTATTTAAAGTTCCCGAACTTCCCAAAAAAATGAAAACACTTTCTGAGAAGTGAATGTGTGTTAGCTACGTAACAACGCAGTGGTTCGGATCGTCGGCATTTGGCTAGACGTGCCGAGGTCATCGTCTTACCACGTCGGTACACTCGAACTAAATAATATCTGGAATTATTACTTATTAAAAGTTGATAATTAAAAGTTTAACTTCTCTTTTCTTTTAATTTGTTATTTTACTTATAGATATGTCTCCTCCTATGAAGTGCGCTACACAGAGGCTATGAAAACAGTGAAGAGACACTCTGTTAAATTTATGAGTAACTGTATTCAATCTATCACAGATTAGGATAGCAAAAATATTTTATAGTAAATTTCACTCCAAAGAAGCATCGAGTCACATCCACCCCATTAGGAGTTAGACAACTGCATCAAAGCGGATTTCAACATTTTTATATTCAGAAATTACATTAAGAAGCACAATATGAATGCTAATAACCACCATAGCTGGTATGAATTTCAAACAAAATTTCAAACTACTGTGCATGTTTAAATCGTACGTCACTGCATACAGCCTACGTAATAAGAGACGCCCGCGCTCCCGGTACTAGCGCGTGGGCTGCTCGTTCCAGGGCATATTCTATAAATAAAGGTAGCTCTATAGAGCATCGATTTCCACTATTTAAACAATTATATTTTGTTCAACGGTGTTTCCGTCGTGTAAAACATTTCACAGTTTTAGTGTAATAATATGATATTTTGTATATATGAGCTTATTAAATTTGTATAAAATTATTTTAAATCTGAAGAGCAAATTCAAAATCATCTTATTCTAATTATATGTATATCAAATATTTTTTAAAAATATTTTTTTAGTTTTAAGTTGTATCCGGGGTTGCGTGTTGAGTGGCGAAAGTTAACGCCGCAGTTTTCTTTTCATAAATAATAAAAAAATTGCAATTTATTAAAGTTTTCGCATTAAGAATCATTTAATTAAATCGACTGTACATTTTCAGCGCACACGCACACTCCTCTACAACACCATCTAAACTTGGCTGCAGTCCAAACTCAGATAAGCGTTGGAGACTTATCTCACATCATGATTTTCATTATTTCATTATTCGAAACATGGTATATGAAACAACTTTGAAATTATGGATTCCCTTGCTGAATTATCTCTATAAACGTATACAAGAAGGTTGATTAAAGTGCAAGTTAAACTAATATTCATATTTAATTAAATTTTCATAGCATTGAAGGTTTTATAATAATAGCAGTTACTTTTCCACGTTTCACTCATTTCAATTTCAAAATTTCAAATTAATTTGTCCGAATAGACTAGAAAACACAAAATAATACAACAAATTAATATAAAAAATTCCCTCGTGAGAAATTTGAATTCACAATCATGTTTCATTTACACATGTTAACTTAGGGCGCGTATAAAATTTTTGTTAACCTGACAACCTAGTGTTTCATAAGGCATTGCGTGTTGAGTGGCAGAACTAACGCCACACTTTGCCTCATTACCAGAAAATATTAAAATATTTAATTTTTCCGTGTGGGAGAATCCACAACTGTTGTTTACAGTCTCAAGCTTCTGTGCCCAGGACATAAATCATTGAAATTACCTAAAATTTGAACAACTAAATAAAAAAAAAACCATTAACAATAATAGAAACGTAATTTATATTTCCATTATACTTTTGTTTTTCTCAATACGCAATGCCTCCAGAATACGGCGGAAAGGAGCGGAGTGTCTTAACACTAGGTTCCCTCTGTGTGTTGTGTGCGGTATACAGCGTGAGGCTGAAAAAAAAAATAATAGAAACGAGACCAATCCACCACAGAAGCATAGTTTTACGACATAATGGTCACAAGCGTGGTTAAACAACGTTAGAAAAAATAAGAAAAACATATTATAAAAATGATTGTTCCTCCGCCGCCGCCGCCGCCTGTTGCGTCTTGGCAGTGTACCAGAACACTCGACTTTCCACACAACATCGGGTGTTGGAGCGCTGTCTATAAAATTTTAATGGGGCCCCGTGATTTATATTGCTTAGTGTTACTTGTTTTTTTTTCTTTTCCTTTCTTTTTAAATAATTTAACCTTAGATTTAATAATATTTTATGTTAATATACAATGATATAAAATGTATTCTTAGAATATTTGATTTTTTTAGTAAACTTCGTATAAGTATTATGCTGAATTTATTCTTCTTGTTAAAATCGATAGCAGAAATCTTTGATAATGATGATTACAACTGTGATAAATTCTTATCCAAATCAAATATTTGATAATTTAAGCTGTTCATGTAGAAACGAAGATGCGGAAAGCTCCCTTGAACTTTATATTGTAATGACCCGACCATTGCGAAGCAGAAAGGAGGGTTTTGTGCTCAACTGGCACGCTCGAAACGCCATATATCAAGAATTCAATTCAATTCAAGGAGGGTTATGATTTGGGCCGGTATGTATGTTTGTATGTTCATCTGTTCCCCTGTCCCCTACTACAGGTACTATCTGTATCTGCCCTAATTCTAAAAGGAGGAAGTGAAAGCACACGAGTACGACTGCGACTGTCAATTTCAGGTGAAAATATTTTGTTGTTTTATATTTTTTAATTCTTGATTATTAGTAGTCGAGTTTTAGTTATTGAATTTAATGTTTTATATGATGTGTAGTTTATTTTTTTTGTAATTTTTCTGTTAATTTGTTTTATGTTTAAAGTTTTTACTGTTAAAGATATAAAAATTAAAGAAATATACAATACATGTCCTTATGTTTTACTGTAAGTAAAATTAACTTTTTATATTCATCAATCACCTAATCAATCAAAGAAAATGAATAATAATAACAACAGTACGATAATTTACACAAAAAAATATATTTCACAATTTTCCCCACCGTGCAACGTTGCGCTGACGCATATCAAAGATGCGCGACGGCCATTTTTTCCATACTCCCGATTTGGCACGGCCACAGACGCCGGTTGGCACGCGGCCAGAACCCCCTCCTACCGCCCCCCCTGTAATGCGTCAGATGGAACACGGTGCCTGCTTCAATATGAATAAGACAATGAAAATTAGGAACACTGAAAAGTTTAAGTTTTGTTGTTTAAGAGCTTTTCGGACTTACTTTTAGTTTTGTTTGTGGCTTAGATCAGGTTTTGGTATTTTCATGTTTATGGAAAAGTTATAATAAAAATGTTACATTATATAATAATTTCGTTATCCAATTAAAAAGCAATTAAAAATGTTATAATGTTAACGAATGGATATGGATTTAATGACATTAAAATTCATATATGACACTTCCGCATATTGCTCATGTGGTGCTATTGGTGGTTGGTGCCTAATTGGTGCACTTTTTGAAAATTACAGGAGCTTTAATCAAATTTCCGCATATATGATAGTAATTCTAATTAAGTTACTTTACTTCTTGCACCAAATGAGTAATACGTAAATATGTAATGCTAAAAAATAAAGTAAATTTTCTGTGTATATTTTCCATGTGAAATATGTAAATCATTTTATCACTTAGACAACAGACAATCATATAGTAGATCAAAAACCAATTTCATTTCTAAAACTCTAGTAGAGTGAGTACTAATATAATATACTACTTAAACATCTACATTTGTCGGTTCTCTTTGAAACGAGAGGCAGGTGCTATGACACTGCACTCGAGTGCCGAAGCAATGATTGGATAGAGTGCTGTACTTGTAACGTTTATGAAACCATACTTCAGACTGATCTGGCTTTTAATACAGTAGGGACGTAGCCAATGCCAAGAGGATAAAGGGATTTTAGTAGGTATCTATAGTTATATTTATTATGAAGAGTTATTTTATTTGGTTTGTTTGCAAGTAAATTTTGTATGTATTAAAATATAACGTCTGTACACCTCATGATACTCCCATAGTGAAGTTAGATCTATTGACGTAATAATTATTAAAATCCATCAACCCATTTGATCCCAACATCGCCACATATGAATTTTGCCTTTGCGTCACTCAATTGGGTATTAAACAGTTACCTTGACTTTGAAGTGTTCTATACTGGTCATATTTCATCCAACAAAGTCTTTAAATAAGCAGATTTTATTTTAATATTTTTTAAATAACAATTTAATCTAAAATTTACTTCGATTAATTCTTAGAAAGCTTTTACTTAGGATTGTCCTCAAGAGACGTATTAACGGCAGTCATTTGAATTCAGCGTTGAAGGGGCGGCGAGAGTAAATAAAAAATATTATGGCATTTATACAATTTTACAGACAAATTCTATATTATTTAGTTTTTTGGAATTTTATGCGGAATATTACGAAAAAAAAAAGCTGAACCCTTATAGTATCAATTTGTTGTCCTTCTGTCTGTATGTCTATGTATCTTTCAAAGCCATTTATTCCAATTATTATTGGTTTTACTATATTATATTTGGTTTTATTATATCATACAAAATAATTGCATAGGCTCGGAAACTTAACTTTGTCAACAATCTAATAAGTTGTACTTGCCGTGGAAAGCTCGGTGGGTGAGATTGACTCGCACTCGAGCAATTTTTCCACACATAAACAATTGTAAACAATATTTTATATACCTAAATATAAAACTAGTACATTATGTTGAGAAATAAGACCAATTAATTTTTATTTACTTATTTAGAATCGATAATGAGATCGACTATCGTGAGATAATACAACTCTACCAAAATACACCATAATTATTACAGAATAGTAATTAACTTACACTCTGCACGTTCAAATTAGAAAACAATAATATATTTAGATTATGCTTCAGTAGATATCGTCTTTGAAATGTCAAATTTAAAAACGCATATTAAATATAGGAATATAATTTTTGATCTGTAATATGACAGATATTACTTATCATAAAAGCTTATGGTGATCGCCAACAATCCTAAACGTACGTAAATTATTGTTATTACTATAAACTTATTTTTAATTTATGGCTTGGATTGAAAATTTTAATGTATTCATAAACCCTTTTATAAATTATATTATAGGAATAAGTATAACTAATCCACTTAGAATTTATGACATTATTTTTTTGTTTTTCATAAAAATTGTGTATAATTTGGTTATCAATCTTTTATTTTCGCACAATTTCACCAAAATATATTATTTTAGATAATGTTGTTGCAATGAAAATTATACTCAGTATATATTGTCGAGGAGATCTCTGCCTCATTATATGCAGGATACAGCTGAAAGAAAAGAAACTTATTACTTTATCTATCTATTGTTTAACAGAAAAATGTCTATATTTTTTACATTAATCCAACGTATGTGTAATACCGGCATATAGAAACTGATATTTAGTATTTCTGCCGTTCTGTTACAATGCGTGCTCAAAACCGAACTATGTTGAAAGGTATTCAGTGTAAATTACAACAGCACTCTATTCAGTACGTGAGTAAAGCTAGACAAGCATAAATTTCATAGTACCTTAAATTGCTAAAAAAAATGCTCCGAAGTATATTATACTTATATTTCAAATATCTTTGTTTCCTTGGTTTAGTTAGTTAAAAATACGTTAGTTAAAATCCATTTTTCTCCAATTTGTGGACGTTGATGGACTAAATATGTTAATTTAATTAAATGAAAAACAATTATCCAAATTTATTTGTCAGTACGTTTTTTACAATTACTTAATTTATATATTACAAAATCTTAATAAAAAACCCCTCCTTTTTCTACCTGGCGGGAACGAAGCTTTTCAGGGAACAGCTAATTAAGCGATGTCATTGTAAAATGATAGATCTAGTAGGTACCTCAGGGTTTGACTAATGCCCGTCTCTCAAACGTGACAGCAAAAGTGGCCTTGTCTTGAACAAACAGACGATTGGCTGACTCACCTTGTAGAGTCCATGCATGTCAGTTTCATATGGTGTGTAATTTTTTATTAGCTTTGGAAATTAAATATCAAGACCGTAATGATTACTTAAAGGCATTTTTATAAGGATTTTTTGCTGAGCTTATGGGTTGTGATAGCTCTGGTCTACTTGTAATAGGGTAAAAAAGAAAAAAGTTAACGTAAGAACATAATATTTAAATTATTATTTTTATATTAATATTTTTTAATTTCATCTCATCATTTTACTGTATCTTAAAAAAACGTTTTTATTTGACATACAGAAATGACACGAAGCTAAAAAATGTACCTAATTTTTATAATAAAGAAAATACTTACTTATAATTTCATCAATAAACAGAGGGAGAGAGGGGAATTTATGTTATTGATACACAGCATGTTGAGTGGCGTAATTAAACGCTGAGCTTTGTCTTATTACCAAGGCGAAAAAAAAATCTTTCCTTTTTTATTACTGTCACTTTACATATAAAATTCACTTAAAATACCGGAAGAATTTCTTAATTAAAAGCACTGCTGGTTATAATTTTATCCTTTATTACAATAAATTGTCAAATAACAAAGAAAAATATGACACTTTCATCATTTCAATTCGCCATTCTTAGAAAATATCTTCAAAGTAGAGACTCGTGTATCAAATCTGTTACACAATTTCACTGAAATTGTTATAATTATGTAATTCGCATAAAGAGGACTTTCTAAGGAAAGTAGATACATTTTTGTACTTAGCTTTAAAATCATGGGAGAATACGCCTTTAAATAATCATTATATGATATTCTTAGTAAACGTTATTGTGTAATTTTCTGTTTCTTAGTCCACCTTTATTTCAAAAAAAAAATGTACCAATTTGGCAAAACTAAGTTGCATAATTCTAGAAACAAATCCTAATAATAATTCTGTTTGCAAATTTAAATGATACAATTAGCTTTTTCTGAAATCATCTCAGGTTGAGTCAGCGGGCGTCACATCGGGCAGCAGCTGCCAAAGGATCTCGGCTTACATTGCGCACGGCGCACGTGTCGCACCCTTGGACGAAAGAATATCGTAAAAGGAACATTAATAATTATTGATGATTTTTTTCTTATATAACAAGAAAGGCAGAGAGAACTCTCTTTTTTCACTTTCCATCCTTTCAAAATACATTCTGCTCTGATTTAGAACACCGATCTCAGTGTCACTAGAGCATAGTTCCCTCTACCCTGCTGGGTAATGATAAAAATAATAGATATCTCCTGATGATTTTAACCAAATTCGGGGATTTCAACCTAAGCTATTTAGTCTGTAAAGCATTGTTAATTAGTTTACTAAAATCAAAGATCTGAAACAAATCAACGTTGTTTAAAGTTAAATATGCTTGCCTTGTTGGTTGTTGCTATTCATATTTATTATTCTGTTTTAAGAGATCGTAAGTAAAGTTTTACAGGAACGTATCTATATAAATCATTCATTTATTCATCTGTTTTCAAGGTCATAGTGTATATATATATGATTTTGAATAAATAAAAAGTTTATCTTAGTTGTTTTTAGTTCATGAAATAATATTTATGATTATATACCACACAGGGATACAAAAGTGTGTAATGGTAAGAAGAAGAAAATTAAGTAAGAAAGTTAACAGACCTGGTGAAAAATATTTATTTCTTATATACTTAAAAATCGCATTTGTAAGAAGTATATTTATATTGTTTTTTTTATTTCCTAATATAGCAAATTAAAAAAAAAACTATTTAATTCTACAATACACTTTTGAAATTTAAATAAAAACTCATATACAACGTGTATATTGTCAAAATAAAACCTCTTTACAGATAAAAATAATACATACATCTATTTATTTCAATAATTATTTAATTACAACATAAACATTTTATAGCAACATAAAATTTTAACACTTAGTAAATTATACAATGTCTAAGACACATAAGAACAGGTGTATAATCCTTGTTATTCCCTCACTAGAAAAACAATACGAGGGGTGGAATGTTGAAAATCTCCAGTGTCGGTCTACGGCTCGACGGGAGGCGGCTATATATAGATGCGCACGCGCCGCGACGCGTTAACGGCGCTCGGGGTGACCAAATGTGTGCTTGAAATGGGATATAGGATATTATAATTTCTCATCACTACGCGGCGTTGACTTCCGCCACTCAACATGCGGAACGGATGCTTTATGCGGGACACAGCGTAAAACTATTTAATTTGATATTTTATTATAGTTTCGATAATATATTATTTAAGGGTCACTTTTTGAGGTATTCCTCTGCCATATATTTTTATTTATTTATTTCTTGTATACATTCCATTCCAGGAAATTTTGATTAGTGGGTTCAGTTTCCAATTAGTTGTCTAAATATGGCACAAATTGGAGAGTCTTGATCTTGATGCTAGATTTCTATTTATATGATCCTATCCTAGATTTCTTCGCTGTGGTATCCGCCTCTCGACACGTAATGCCTCCAGAATTCAGCGGATAAAGGGCGTGTTTTAACTAGAAAGTGAAATATTTTCCCTCTGCTTCCTTTGCTGTGTGCGGGATACAACGTGAAGCTGACAAAAAAATATTTTTGCCTATCTTTTGTGTTATAGATAATAAATAGTATCCACAACAAAGTGCACCGTGCTCACCCTACAACCTCGCTTACCTACATAAGCTGTGTGCGTGTTCTAGATGAACATTGCATCGACGTCGCGGTGCTTGCACCTAAGAGCAGTGAACTTAATTTTTAATTGATTTGGTTTATTTTCTATGTAATATTGAACTTACAATACATTTATACTTTAAAACAGAAAGCACGATTACTTAATTTTCGATATTTTATAATACCAAGAAATATTTGAATAAAAAATCAACTTTTATAAATGAATCGTTATATTTTAGAACGTTATTTGTTCATTAACAGTAATGTTTTCTATAACAAATTAACGTGTTCCTTATAAAATATGTCAATACTATTTTTAAGTCTTCTAAAGATATGAAAATCTTAAATTAGCTTATTATCATACCTTAAATAAAACTTTTTGAATGAACGGATATAATAAAAAATTTTAATCAAAATATGTAAGAAAAATATAAGTTTTGTTTTTGAAGGCGCTTTTATACCTATGTTATAATATCCCAAAAATTCTGAGAAAAAAAATAAAAGTTGAAAGCTTATAGATAAGAAGGTTCACCATAAATTTCATTAAGATATCTCTGATATATACCGTGAAAATAAACTTTCACGCTAAGAGTTGTTACCCCTATAACACCCATACTGTAAGGGTTAGAGGCAAAAAAATTGTGTGACGTTATTTTTTTAAAAAAAAAAACAATCGTATTTAACACAATTAAATAATAGAGTGCAGTTTTGCCATGCTTTTAATCAAAATCTAAATATTTTTTATTAGCAACATCTTATTTAAATAAATACACATATGTATATTACGTTAAATCTAAATATATAATGAAATTATGAACAAAAAACAATATTTTATTTTTAATCGCGAGACTTATTGTCGTCAGGTGACGCACTTGTCTCTGATGAAATTAAGCATTATAATTTGTCTGCAATGATTCACGGTTTTAAAGAAAAATGCAGACATAACACAGTATGGGCTCGCATGTGTTGAAAATTAATATTTACAGGATATAACTAAGTTCTGATTCATTATACTTTTACACATTTTGTAAACGGTTTTGTATAAAAAAATATAAAGAAGCAACTTGGAACTTACTAACAAAATACCCTTCTAACCTTCTTGTTTTTTGGCTTTGTTTTGAATTATACATTTACTATTTGTTTTTTGTTAGTTTTGCTGTATATACAAAGTAGTAAGCTTGATATAATTTTTATAACAATATTTTATATTATTCTATTAAAGCTGATAAAATATATCATTATTGATTCTTAAGCCCTATTATTAAAAATATTCTGTAAAAATGAAATTGTTAATACGCTTATTATAAAAAAAGTAACTATCGAACGACGAACTGAACCCACATCTCTTGGCTACAATCCAAGCACTAAAAGAGGCGCCAGTTCGAATCCACAACGTTCCAGGTTACTACGCAAATTTTTCGTATTTTAAATGAAATCCTAAGCATCTAAAAATAATTAATAATATCAAAATATGTATGCATATAACAAATGCACGAGCAAATAATTCTAATAGTACATATGCGACGTAAAACACCACATAACACATATTATATACTAACATACCTATTTGGCGCGTTCAGATTTTCATCACCCATTGCTCCAACAAGAAATCTTATTTCCTAGCTAAAATTTAATGGAAATTTAACCTCTATACCATTAAACCACAGCTTATTCTCCCATGCATGTATAAAATACTTAATTTTTCGTTATAGTTAGGTTGTACAAGTACGTTTTGCTTTCATAAATCAAACGCACACATACGCGGCGGCGGCCATCTTGCGTGCGCGTGGGCAGCCGCGGCGGCACGTGCGATCTATTTTGGGCGGTATAATGCGATGCCCCCCGCCCTATACTGCGCAGGCGCTTTGGAACGAAGCAAGTTTTGATTTGGAGTAAATTATTAAATATATATGTATTTGTATGCATAGAATAGTTTTTGTGTATAAATAAATAAAGATTTTATTTTTTTTATTCAGCATGCTACTTTTAAAATACTAAATAGTATAAGTAAACAAACAAACATAGAGCCATAGAAACATGGAGCCACCATAGCGAACAGTGAAGCAGTGGCTAATTGTAAAGATATATCCTGCTATACTGCTGCTATACTATATATTTGAAAATGAAGTTCTTAAATGGTTAAGAAATTGATTTTTAAAATATATAGTTTTTCCCACTTCAGTAAGACAAAGCATGGCGTTGAGTTTCGCCACTTACACATTTTCACAATTTCAAGCCGATAGTGGAGAATTATCTTGACTTAAGTATCCTGTGTCTACTTTAAGTTTTCCTAAATCCGACCTGGGTACTTTCAAAAACTACGCGTCTATCAGTTTAAAGTAAGTCAGTTTAAAGGCCAGCAACGCACCTGTAGCTCATCTGGTGTTACACGAGGTCTTCGGTGGGTGTGGGTACACGGTGATCAGTTACCATCAGATGATCCACACGCTCACTTGCCTTCTCTTTTTCCATAAAATAAAATCTTTGCTATAGGGGATGATATTTTCGCTCGGGTAAATATTTACACACTAAAAGTAAATAGTGGGGAAAGAAAATATCTTGATGAGAACAATACAATTAAAGAATTTAGAGACAAATGGCTTCTATGGCTTATGACCTAATGCAGGAGACACTAGACCAATAAAAATTAAAACACATGAAAACTAAAATATTATTATATCAGTTAATAAAATCAAACTTTACATAAGCTCTCGTTTTCATGTTAAATTTACTTTAATGAAGTAACTTTAAATATTGCAGTTATTTACAAGCTGTGCACCATAAAAAGTGTATTTGACAGTTATAACAAAAGAATTGAACCGGTTCCGACGGCTTCAAAGCTCGCTTATTTGTTTATTCTACGCCTAACGCGTGAACTGAGCTCACATTTCCCATTTTGATGGTGGTTTTAATGACCCGTCACTGTGACGATGGATTAGGTACGCTACGATATTCCCGCTTTGGGCTTTAGAACTGATTTTATGTAGAAAGGGTATTTTATTGGCTAGATTTTTTACTACAATGTTATAAAATTAAGATTAATTAATGATGATAGTTGAATGTGGAGCTAGGACTAGTTGGTCTCCCATTGAATTTTTCCGATCTGGTTGGAAATGGCAAAGCATGAAGTAAAGTTGTTTTCATAACAAGAGACAGAAGTAAAAAATTAAGTGATAGGTACACCAGTAGGTTATTTTTGCCTATGTCGTATGATTCAGATAGTGTCAATAAAAAAAGAAAATGATCACATTTTATCTAAATTTAAGATCATGCGACTTAAACAATCTTTTGCTAATTTTTAATAGATATTTCCCATTAAAACAGTATTTGAAAATTGAACCTACACTCCAAAGCTCCCATACCATAAACAACATTAGTCAGACATACGATACTGCGCCATAACACCCCCACGTTTTGGCCGTCTCCAATAATAATATAGTACAATAAACACACATACTCGTACGTGTACAGATTGACACCCCATTTGGCACGCTCAGTACGTAGCTGTTGCCCAGCGTAGAATTCCTAAATAAAGACGACGTAAAACCAATGGCCAGTGCCAAGATCTCGGCGGCCAGCTTTGAAATGACTGCAAAAACTGATGACACGGTTAATATTTTGTACAAAACATTTTGGGGTATGAAGATTTGGGGGATTTGGTGAATAGATTATTCACTTTCTTCTCTTATGATGTTATTAGAATTTATAGGAATTATTTGGTGTTCAATGTTATTTTTTGCTTTAGGTGTTTTTATAGTGTAATAGTGTGGTAGTATGTTTAATAAGTTTGGAATTAATTTTAGTAATTATACAATTAGAAAACATATAACAATTGTAACAATTAACAAAAACAAAAAATAAATAAATATGTTTATGTTTGAATTAGACATAATTATATAAGTCGTTTGTCTATACATTGGTCGAAAGTTAAAATAATGAAAATAACCATCACTAAAAAGTACCAATTGGAATGTATTTAAAAAATTAACAGAAATATATATACGAGTATGTAGGTACTAATTCCTACAGCCTTTACTTACGTAAAATTGAAGTTGCTTGCATGAAACTACATTTCAATAACAGTGTACCATGATGCTACGAAAGAAATAATAAGAAATGTATATTGAATAAAAAAAGTATACAGTAAGTAAGCACAAATTAAAGGACTTCACTAAGTGATCTCGCCAGAATTTTTTTTTTTTTATTTCTTGGTATATATTTTTGATGATATAGTAATAAATATTATGTATATCAAACGTTATTTTTTACCTTTTAGGGTTCCGTTCCTTTTAAGGAAAAAGAAATCCTTATAAAATCACTTTGTTGTCCGTCTGTCTTTCTGTCTGTCTGTCAAGAGCCTTTATCTCAGGAACGCTTGGAGATATCGAGTTGAAGTTCAAACCATAACTATACGGTCCCCTAATTTCCTGAAAATTTGTATTTCTACTTTTACTTAAAAAACGTATAATAAATTTATTTAACTTTTATAACAGTCCTATCGTTACTTTCTTATTTCTTGTGATAAAAATGCTACAAAAATATTAATAAATAAAATATTCTTACATCACTACTTCAACCCACGTTTTCCGCTAAAATTTTTTTACATTTCCGCAATATGAAAAATAATACAAAACATTTAAAAGCTGAAAAACAGTATAACATTATATAAATAGCAGATTCGTACTTCTCGTAATTCTTCGCTCCTTGTCCTATGAAGTAGCATTTATCATTAATGCATGGACTCAAGAGCGCGCCGTCAGACAACAGACAACACGAACGAGTGTCTGAGTTGTTCCTCGAATTTTCCTTACGAAATTTGATTTTGTTCAATGTTATATCTAAACGAAATAAACAGAGCGTTCAGGTATTAGTATATTGTTTCACATATTATAGAATTTTTGTGTTGTCTAAGACACAAACCTTCGTGGTTTTTGTAGTGCCTTCATCAATGTAAAAATATATTTATATGGATATTTGATAGTAATAAATAAAAAAAATATATATTATTGAGGTAATCGTGGCGCAGCAGCGCCTAGTTGTAAATGCGATGGTTGTGAGTTCGATTCCCACTCGGGGGAATGAATTATTGTTATTTTCCCGCTCTGGTATTGAGATGAAGCGCGGCATGTTCCACCACTCATCCCATATTGTCTCAATAGCAAGACGCTGCGCGAAGAACCAACTGTCTTAACATTAGGTTCCCTACTATATGCGGCACACAGCGTGAACCAAAAAAAAAAAAAGTTATCGGTTGATAACAAAATGTAGTAATGAAGTAACGAACGTAATTAATCAAAAGAACAATTTGGTATTTGCTACTCAAGTTTACAATTAAAACTGGCGGAAAGTGAAAACGACGGCTGCTGCTTTCGAGTATTTCTTAATCATTAATTTAACCTAAGACTTCAAAATCACCTTGGTAAAGGAAGGTTACAAAATTATTAATATTAATAACAATGAAAAAAAAATACCTAGCTACGTGTACATATGATCATAATAATTGTTCGCATTGGCGTCTGTCCAAGGCCCAAGCATACCAGTGTCGAGATTCGTTTGTCATTTCCGAGAGGTACATTAACTCTAGATCTTTAGATATACATTTATTATCATTTATTTTATACTGTACGTCATTACGTCAAAAGTTATGTTTATTGTATTCTATATAGCAATATATTTATCTACTAATATTATAAAGCTAAACAGTGTGCTTGGTTGAATGGGATAATCTTAGGAACAACTGGATTGAATTGATAAAGTATTATCGTATTTGTTATTTCCTTTATGAAGAAAGATTGTGGGTTATATTAAATGACGTTATTTCAATGTGACTTTTACAGGGACGAAGCCACAGATAAAAGCTTATTTCATTATAAAATTTATAGAAATCTGTGCTTATTATCTTTCAAAATTTGCGAAATTGCGCATTTTGTAAAAAAAATAATAATAATAGCGTGACATTGGTATCAGCACCTAATAAGCTAAAGCAAGATATACGCTTAGTGTATTAGAACAAGGAAGTTGAAAATATTATTACTAAAAAGTATTTAAGTACTAAGCCGTATTTGTCTATTGTTTGTTACCATGACTGATACACATAACAGTAGGTGTCCATTCTAGCTAATTTTAGAATTATTGAAATCTTTACATTTTGATAGAAATATAATTCAATATCATTTAAACAATTTACATATTATATTTTTAGATTAAATTATTTATAAAGAATTCAGGAGTCCTTTAAAATGAACAGTTTAAAATACATTTCTAGCTCCTAATAAAATGTTTAGTGTTCTTAGAAAGTAAAAAAATCATTACAAAAATTATGCTATTAGATAAAATATTCGACGCTGAAGAAAGGTGAAGTGAGGTATCGGCGTCACTTTATCCGCTTTACCTGTATATTGTTAGTTAGGCGTATTCGGTAAGTGGTGTTGGTGAAACTCACTGGCCATTTAACGTAATTTCCCTCTCATTACAGAAATGAAACAAGCGGCCCTTAAAAACCTTTGAATTGCCGCTCCAACACATTTTACAGGGTCCACGCCTTAACCAATAAAGCTTAAAATTTAAAAGTCTCCCTTTGATTTTTTTAGCAAAAACTTTTGCGACCGAGAAACCGTCTAGAAAATATATCATGCATGTCAGACCCCCGGACGGCTTTTCAGGCTTGCATCAAGAAAACTGTTGTAATCTTTATTTTTTGTTACTTCCCAGGCTTAACTCCAATTAAGCAGCTTAATCGTTACTTTGACACCTCTGCTTCTACTCTTTTTTATTAGTGTACCTTGAAACAGTTGAATGATATTTAGTTGACGACATCACAAGTCTGTCAATAACAAATGGTTCGTCAGCGTTCAATCAAGGCAGCATTCCTTAGGCGACGGTAAGCCATGGCGAAGTCCACCTGGCAGTATGGCGATGTCACAAGTTTGGCAGTTCGCGACGCGCTCGTCACCGTGGCTGGCTGAGTGAATGGACGCCGTGTCGTCATGAGCAGCAGAGCAGACGGCGTCTCGTTGAGAAACTCAGCACTAATTTTACCATCTGGCTCGTACGCACCACTAAGTTTAGCCGCCCCAAGATAGCCCCGGTCCACGACCCATCCCGCATAAACTTTTCACAATTAGACTATTATTTTTGGTAGCAAAGTCAGTCGGTCGATTATTAATAGAGGCTTTTCCGAGTTTATATTCGTTACGTGTGTTGTGGTGTTAACTTTTAGTGAATTTATACATAGGCGCGTATAAATAGGATGTTCTGTAGTTGCGTCTGACGGACGGGGGAATACCTTCCTGAAATATCGTACTACGGCCGGTGCTTTGCGTGTTTTCGGACGTATTGGTAAACGATTATTTATACCGCGATCTTGAAGATTTTCGCTGTTCCGCGCGAGCTGCAGCGTCCGCGTCGCGGGAAGCTCGTGCGCGACGCCTTCGTAGCTTCAGGCATGTTGCTAGTCTCAAACTAAGAGAGTTACTTCATATATTTTTTTTATTCTTTGTAATATTATATAACATAAACATTACTACATATTATAAATAATTACTATAAATTAAACCTCCTAACAATTAAGTCATTAATTTGTAAGAAAATGTTTTTACATTCATAATTCAATAAAATTAAATCGAAAATGTAAATGAAACGTAGAAATGTTATTAAATACCCTCTCGTCACTCATTTACACTAATTAAACATCTCCACGCTCGTTTACGCGTGGAATATTTGTTCAGAAGTTTGGTACGAATTTAATACGGAATCAGAAAGCTTTTATTAAAATTTAATTGTGTTTTTGAAGAGTGGGCGTGTCAAAAACCATTACAGTAGCAGTAAGTATATGATAATAGTTTATAGGTCTTATCGGGATGTAGTTAAGAGTTAAATTTGAGGGTATATTGCAAAGGGGGGAACCTCCCAACCCCACTGGAACCAGACGGTAGATGTATTTTCGTCTGGCCTGATGTGTCAATTTAAATTAGCGATGCAACAGATCCGAATAGCTAATTGCCGGTGATCATTGTATTGGATTTTGTGTAGGTCATGAACCTTACACTTTGGATATGCTATGACGTTGCATAAGGAATGGTACCTCAGGGCTTAGTAGATACTGTTTTTAGACATTTTAGAACAGATAAAAGCTTGGTCTCTATGTTATCTTTGTCTCAAGTCAGAATATGATAGCCCTTTGAGAGAAAAAAATGTTTTGTTTAATTTAGTAAAAAGGTCGTCGTGGCGCAGCGGCACAAGAGTGTGACTGTAACGCGATGGTTGTGGGTTCGTTCCCCACTCGAGGAAGTGAAATATTTATTTACGTTTAAATTTCCGTTTCTTCGCTCTGGTGTCGAGGCAAAGCACGCAATGCTTCCAGAATTCGGCAGAAAATGAGGAACGGAGTGTCTTAACACTAGGTTCCCTCCGTCTACTCTGCTGTTTGCGGGATACAGCGTGAAGCTGATTTATATGTTACCGGAAATTAAAATGTAAAAAATATTGATAAGGTGGCCAAGGTAATCATACCATTTTACATTACTAATAGTTTTGCAACAATCTTATACAAAAATCAAAACTTTCCTATGAACGTTAAAAATGAATAAAAGATTCGCGCTAAATCCCTTGTGAATAGAATATTAACGCGATGCGATGTTCTCCTTTACTCCCTTTACGTTATGACGCTTGTTGCGCTTAAACCATCAACAAAGGATTGAACTTAAATGTTTGTTCAAACAATCCAAACAAAACATGAAACAATTTTATTAATTTATAAATAAAATATTAATTAAAAATCTTTTTCAAAACAGGCTTTTTTTTGAACATATAAAATATTTATTTAGTTTTGATTTTCTTTTATACGCTACAAGATGCTACAAGCTTAAGCTATGATATAGCTAGCTATGATATAGCTAGCTTGTATAGATAGCTTGTCTTTATTTTTTTTACTTTTATTTTTTTTATCTTCTCATTTCTATTAACGCATAATTATTGTAAATGGTTACCGGCCAAATTTCAGTTTACTTTAGTACTGGTCAAGACAAATCAAACGAGTAGAAACACCTGTCAACCTTTCTTAGGTCAGTAATCCTTTTAGCCACCTTCCGGCTCCATCTCAAGTCTCTAAAGGTTTTATTATGGTATTTTATAATCGTTCATTTTGTTGCAGCGGCCATTTTAGATTGACGACAATATGTATTTTCATTGTCATCAGAACTAAAGTCGTAATCCAAATATTTCACATACACTAACAAACATGTCAAGTTAAATAAAAGCTTTTAAAAAGAAGATAGGCTTCCGGATGTTAAATTGTGAAGTTTTTAATTATTTAAGTGATGATATTTATCTATGGTAAAGGATTTGATTATTGCAAAATCATATTTTGCAGTAAAATTGTAATTGAATAGTGTGGAAAGCGTAATGACTCTTACGACAATTATCTTTGCCCTACCCTGCTCCTGTTAGTAGGCAGGAAAAATAAAGATTTGAAAAACATAAAAATTTAAAAGTTTGTTCTTACCTCTAATATTTTGCAGGAATCGACTTATGTGTATATATTAATTGAGAAAACAAAAAATATGTTGAAAAATATTTATTAACGTGCAAAAATAATGATTTCGTATAATGGATAATGGAATGGAATATAACTCAGTTCATTTAAAGGTAAATCATTTAATTTCTCCTATTATCATAATGATCATTATTATAAAATTAAATCATTCAACGGCTTCAAGCATAAATTGTCACTTCCCTACATTTTTTTTAATGTAACAAAAACTTTATTCTCGTAACGGTGTAACAGAAAAGGAAAAAAGGGACTAATTGTGACAGGAAGCAGGCCCAGCCGGTGGGCTCGAACTGCGTGCATTGACCCGCCGGCGCCCCGGTGGAGATCCGCCCTGACAGCAGCTGCTCGATGAAATTCAGTAGGTATTTACTTGATTTTAATATTTTTTTTTATATGAACGTTAATTAATGAGAATATAATTTAGGCTTTTGCGAACAATATAATTTAATTATATTTGTTAGATTAAATGTTCTTAATGCTTATTAAATAAAAGCTATTTAAAAATACCATAAAGCTGTATTTGCTGAAAAGCACTCAAAGATTTTTGTTTAAGAAGAAAATGGCAACATTTAAAATATAAATATTGTTTAAGCCTGAAATATTAATATTCCAGCACCATAAAAAGTACATCTTTACTATGTCCAAATAATTTCATAAATTAGTTTGCAGTATAAACTGTGATTAGGTAGACTTAATTAATAATTAACTTCATTAATTCGAAATTGGTCCGTAATATGATATACTTATTGGTAAACTTTTGACGTGGGAACTAAAGATTAATATTTCTTAATCAAATAAAAAAAGAATATTTTTCTATTACTATGAATTTATTCTGTTATTCTAGATACGTCTCCAATAGAAATACTTTTGTACTACTTTACTTACTTTTATTACTTAGCAAAATAAATTAAAATTGAATTAATGCCTTATTAATATCATTAATGCCTAATTATAAAAATTATAACACAGCTGTAGTGCGATATTTATGACAAGATGTTGTGGACTGACAACCCCATGAATTTGGATTCTCTAGGGGAAGATAACATTTATTTCCTGTCTTAAATCTGTTCTTATTGAGAGTAGAGCTTGATATTCTTTTAATACGTTGCTACTTAATATTTCTTCTAGAAACCAAATGAATCGTGCAGTATTGAAACTATCAAGGGGTACTATGGAAACTATCTGATTGTAAACGTGTTAGTTGTAGATTCGGTTCTGATTTAGGGAAACTATTTTCATTTCCCTGCCATCAAACCAAAAAACTAAATATTTCTCATTGTGTACCCTGCTATATTTGAAAATTGAAGTATCTGTCTGTGATTTCAACAAAACTATGTTTTTTTAAGTGAATGAAATGATTTACACGATACTAAAACACATATAAACGATGGACCCCGCACAAAGCAGGGTAGGCAGAGTGAACCTGAGAACCTAGTGTTACGACACTCCTTTCCATTGAGACAATTCCGTTCTTCACTTTCCGCCGAATTCTCGAGCCATTCAGTGTTAAGCGGCGGAATCTCTGGAACTGCAAAAACGTTTTTTTCTTTAATTTCACTGGAGAATAAATGAAGTTGTGAAGCAACATATAATTAGATATGAAATAATTTTCCTTCAATATTTTTTCTTCTTTTAATATCAAAGGCATATAAAAGTGTAAAAGGTTTATAAGTTATTTAATACATACATAACAATATTAAAAACCACACAAAATTAATCAAGTCAATTTCCCTTAATACACCGAAATAATATTAACTAGTAATAATAATTTAATAATAATCGTATCCATAAACCGCGGCCAGGCTAGTTCTTAATAAAATAAATATATAAAATCGAAATTTACCTACAACGCAAGTTTCATAGAAAAACAACGTAAATATGTCGAATTTTACAAAAAGTTATTTATTTGACGTCAAATGAGTCCAGGTGACGACAATGAACACGTGAAATTCATTTTCACGCTGAGTGCATTATTCGATCGTTCCGCCTCCCCTGCGGCGCCTGCGCATTTACGAGGGTGCCTCGAAATTATTGTCAGGGTAAGTTTTAGTACTGAAAAATATTATTATTTCACAAAATATTTATTATGTAGGTTATAAATATTTACTATTTAATGTAAATTTTATTGCTCATGTCTTAATTCTGTGCGTATACGAGCTTATCAAGATTTAGAAATCCAAGCGGTGTGGACCTCCGCGACTCAACATGACAATGCCTTCAGAATTCAACGGAAAGTGGGGAACGGAAGTGTCTTAATACTATGTAGGTTCCCTGGTTCCCTCAGCTACCCTACCCTGATGCGTGCGGAATACAGCGTAAAGTTAACAAATACATATTTTTTGTAATATCTGTTAATTCATATATTATTTTTTTACGTTCATATATTATTTTTTAATAGTAACCTGATCCTTTCACCAAAAATAATTTAATGAATTCTCAGTAAACTTTAATGAACATCCAGCCATAATTATCCAGTATTGACAGGCATAAAACGCTTTAGCAACAACATTTTCATTATTTATCATTTAGGTACTAAGCTTACAATTAAGTTCAAACCATGCTTTAGCACTTATAATTACAAGGTAAATTTATTAGTACTAGTGCGCTAGGAAATCAAGTAAATGTAATATTAAATTATCTTCAATTTACTTTAAATGTAGGTCGTTGGAAAACGTTACGGTGTTTTTGAATACACATTAATTTTATGTCATCAGCTATGGTTGCCTGTAATTTATATAAAAAAAAAACAATATAAGTCAATGTTTTTTCTTGTAGTTTTTCATTCTAAGTGACTGACAATATTTTAAGCATTAAATATTCCATTCCTCATTCGTAAAGCTAAGTATTCATAACTAGTCGTTGTGAAAAAATAATAATAAAGAACAATAGGAAAGACAAAAGTATTTAAATAGTAACTATAACAGAACATTATATATGCTAGTAGAAACTTAAACGCGGCTCCACTCGCTTACACTTATTTTTGTACTATAGTCAAAGGTTAATATTTAAAAAATGAATCCTAATATCCTTTCCTATTTCTTTTAAGTTTCTTGATAATTAGTTTGGTAGCTTTGGCGTGAAAGCATGACAAACTTACACTTACATTTATAATATAGCATGACAGTCACTGGCTATATATGATTGAAGTGTTGTTATTTTTACTTAACTAACCTTAATAAAACTCAATATGAACATGAATGAATACTCAAATAATATATATGAAATATAATAACTTCAAGTCTACTAAACTCTTATTTCAAACATTATTTCTAATTGCTATTTGAGAACAAGCAAGCTGAAACAGTTTTAAAATGTACTCCCGCACTCAGTTATCTCCCTCTTTCATCTTTTCCTTCCCTCCCCCGCCCTCCCCCGTCCTCCCCCGTCCGTTGTCTTCAGCATCCGCCATGACACCTGCGCACGCGCTGTCAAAGCCGCGAGTAATAGCTTTTTAATTTTCTTCCATGGTTAAATTAACATATATAATGAGATTTTTTTCCCCTTCCAGTGCTGATGTAGGTGATGTATGGTGCTATAATTACTAACGTGTTTATGGGACTATAACAAAATGTTATGGTTTGTTTTAGTTGATTATTGTAAACTTTTGACGCTTCTGGTTATTAAACACGAGGCGGGACTGTTTAAATTAGGCTATGGTTTATGTACGTTTTTATTAGGAAAGTTCAAACAAAAAATGTTCTATCATTTCATAGTGGTCTACAATTGTAAAAGAAAATCGTTAACTGAATGACTGATAGAAGTCGCTGAAAAAAAATTAAAAGTATCAAAATAATATATCTTATGAGAAGTTTCTTAAAAAGAACTGAAGAAAATGAAAATGAAACATGAGTAGAGAGGTGATTTAATGATTCACTTACTGTCTTATTGCATAATTTGTCTTTAAAAAGAAAATAAAATTATATTTTGAAGAAGTATTCATAAATTATTATTAAATAAGTTTATTATACATAGTACCCTAATAAAATTAATTAACGCTAAACAATCATATGAGAAGTAATTTTTCGTTGTTTTTTTTACTTACAAAGACCAAATCCACAAAGCCACCGAATCTCGCAGCCAGTCCAAGCGGCAATGCAGCTCAAACAAACCAACTCTATTGCATAAATTATTCAACGCCGGATAAGTGGCAGAGCCATACTCCACCATATATAATTCAACCCCCGACTTGACAAGTCAACGCCTCCCACTCTGGGGGGACGTCAGTTCCGTTCCCAATTATGCAAGCTGAAATGTCACAGCCACTTAGCGAATGACCCTTAGACCTATTGGCCTTTTATTTTAGTGTTTTGCGGATTCGGGTTAGGATTGCAATTGTTGACAGCAAGGTCACATATCGGGGGGTGTAATTCGATCAAGCAGCATTTACTTTGATATTAATTTACTTAAAAAATTGAAGAAAATTACAAAATGCTTTAGAATATTTTTTCTTCAGAAATGTATGATTTATCATAAAAAACGTATTATATTATTTGATCATTCATATTTTCTGTAATATGAAAATCGCGCTGAATAGAAGTATAAGTATAAGAAGTATATTATTTATCGCTTTCAGCTTCAAGCGATATATTCGTTTCGTTTTGCGACATATTCTACTTTTAAGGTAACATGTTAAAATTTATTTATATTATATTTATGAAAAATTAATATAAATATACAATTTTTTTATTAAAACGAATGTACACATAATAAAATTAAAATAATTCAACAAAATAGAAATGCAAAATACAATAGCATATTTGACTAATTAAAGTTTTTTAAACGATCACTGAAATGATAGGAATTGCAAAGTGGATATATTTCTGGACAGTGCAACACGGAAAACCGCTTAACCTGGTAGTTTATTAATGAAAATTGAGCGACATCCAATGTAACAGTCTCTGATATGGGCTTCAAATAACTTTACCTGCAGTGAGGAAATCTAGGACAAGATATTTTGGTAATAGACTACTGCGCATTCAGTTCTTTGATGCTTGTGAACTTTTGGATATATTATATTGTCATTATTTACTATTTACTGTAAAATAATTTCTTTTATTATAGCATTTTATTATTTAGAATAATTTCTACATAAGTAAAGTCGCCTCCCACATGAACTTTACTTGGAGCACGATTTGTTGCAAAAATAATAAAAGCAACAATGTAAGATGATTGCTAGAGAAGAAGCTATCCTCTACCAGTAAAATAATTTCATCTAGCTAACGTAGTTTAAATGAAATATTATAGAGCTTAGTTGTATTGTAGAAAAAAAATAAAGTTAACAAAGAAAATTTAAAATTAATTATTCTGATGTGAACAAAAGAGTATAGCTTAATTGTCACTGTTTTGACTCTTCATCTTATTTCGTCATGATCATTTGCCCATTGGTAAAATTGGGGCACGAGCGTGTGACTGTAACCGCGACAGGTTGTGGGTTCAATGCCCTCTCAAGGGAATGAAATATTTAATATTTTCATTTCTTCGCTCCGGGGTCGAGGCAAAAGCTATGCCTCCAGAATTCTGTGAAAAATGAGGAGCGGAGTGTCTTAATACTAGGCTCCCTCTGCCTACTTTGCTTCATGCTAAGTAATACATATTTGTGCATAACATCAAATAAATGACTTAACCGGAAAATGAAAACATTGATATCTTTACATTTTGACTATAATTCTATATTGTTTTCATTGTAACTCATCTGATAGAGTAACCATTTTGGATATTCTTTACTAAACTAGATTTAAAATCCAGTAGAACACAATACCTACGTTATGGAATTAACTAATAAGATAATAATATAACTACATTGAAACTGGCATATGGTTCTAACTTCTAATAGAATTACAACCTAAACATTTCAAATAATAACATAATATTCAGTACAAAATAGATATGGACGTTAAAAGGACTCTCAAAGGTAATTTCCCCCATATCGTGGAAAATTGCTAACAGTAGTATCTGAGGTAATTGCTGAAAAGCCTATACTTTAAGTATTTTACAGTCAGTGTAGAACTGTATCACAAATTAGCAATTTTAAGTTCATAATGTGTCCATATACATATGGCGTATTCGATACTAGCGTATGAACGTTCTCGAGTACTAATTACATAGGAAAATAATAATTGTTTGGTCTTTTTAATTTAGATAAAATGTGGGATTGGAAATCAAAAAATTTTTGTATTTTTATTTAGTATTTTTAGATGTAATGTCCATTATGACCTTAATATAATGTGACAGTAAGTTATGGGTATTGTAAGCACATAATTTGATTTTTGTGTGTACAATGAAATGATTTTCGGTGAAAATTTATAATAATATTAATTATTATTTAGTTTTTAATTTTCCTATATATATATATATACTACTATACTGTATAGAATCGAGTTATAAAACGGAACAACGGAACAGTTCGTAAGGTTTAACGCATAAATCCCAGTATTATTGTTTCGATTTTAAAAATTTCCTTTCCTGATGGATAGTACACTTATAGAGAAAAGCTATAGGCTATAACATCACATTACGACCAACAAGAACTGAGAAACAATGAAAAATATTGAAAAATATAGGAGCTTGAGCACAATAACGTACAATGGAAGCTTCCATTGTATGTTATTGTCCTGCACTGTCATACTTTGAGTTGGACCACTCGGGTAAAGCTCCCGGTTAAATCTAATACTCCAGATAACACAATACCCCGATGACTTCGTAGTGGGGTGATCGACAGTGTTTTACAATGTAAACGATGTTTATGGCTTCGATTTCCTTGGCCAGAAAAACACACACGATATTTTATTGAAAAAATCATTCAACTTGCCATATTTGAGACATGGAATTGGGCACAAAGTTGAGAAATTGACATCGGTCGTGGGGAAAATGTAAAGGTTGTGGGTTCGATTCCCATTCCAGGAAATTAAATGGTTAATATTTTCGTTTCCTCGTTTGGTAATGAGTCAAAATTTGGCATTGAGTTTGTTGCTTTCAACATACAATGCTTACAGAATTCAACAGAAAGATCGAAACGAAAATGTGTAATAGGAACGGAGTGCCTTTATATTAGGTTTCCAGGTTCCCTATACCTACCCCATACCTTTTTTTGAACGCAAAGATTCCAAAAAGGTACATCTTGTAAGTCCGAGAGACGAGTCAACCCGATAATATAAAAATAGGTTTGATTAATTAGATTTATTTGGTCTAAATCTAAGCTAACCCAACAAACAATTTCGACGACAAAAGCCGAAACCTTGTTTTATATTATTTTCTATACTAAAATTAAGTATATATTTCTCACGTGCGCCAAACGTAAGGCATGTGACCGCCTACGCCACACGTGAAGCCCTCATACTTGCAGATGATGTGTTCCTGTTGGCTGGATGAGGGTAAATAGGACGTAATTTACGTAGACGATATACAGAGAGAAAGACATTTTAATGGCATTTAAAAAATAGATATTGATATTTATTTTTTTATTTTTAGTTTTGTTTTACGTAATTGCAGGCAGTGATGGCAACTAACTTTATAATAGTTTTGTATTATTTAATTAATTACTAAATGTTTATGTAATATATTAAAAACTATAATTTTCTTTTATTTTATAATTCAAAATATATATTTTCAAGTACATTTTTTTTTTACGGTACGTTTTCTGTAAAATTACTTATAACACAATAAAATTTGTTAGTCAGTCAAATATATCTATATATCTAAAATCATTTGCCTATGAAAATTATTCCACTATGATATTACAATAAAATTAAAATTAAATAAATCAGCTTCACGCTGTATCCCGCACACAGCAAGATAGACAGATGGAACCTAGTGTTAAGACACTCTGTTCTCTACATACCGCCAAATTCTAGAGATGTTACAGTCCTGTTTACAGTCTATTACATTATAATACAAGTAATAAAAATAATACAAGAACTAAAATAGTAAATAGCTATTATAATTTAAAATCAAAATATTACGCCATTCACAGCGAAGTATTTTACAAACCTAACACTTATCTATCAACTAATAATTTACTAACCTAACAGTTTATGATAGCGCTGTCTATAATCCCACAGACCATTGATTCAAAAGTTCCCGATATAGGAGCAATTACTCAGACGTATCACGGGAGCTAAGACGTATTAAGCCCAGAAATGTTCTAACAGACGAACTGTTCATTTCTCTAAAAGCATATCGGGAAGTCGTTCTATAATTCAAAGGCTGATTCTACTGTTCGAGCCATTTTTCAATACATGACGGCTTGACGTTTCGACAATGTTGGAAAAAGTGAGAAATGGTGTGTTTCTCGGTCTTGGTTCTAGAGTGGGATGAATCTAAGGGGTGGTAGATGATTTTACAGTTCTATGTCTACTATGTTCTCTTGCTTACCAATGACTCTGATAAACAAAAAAACAACGATATCTTGAAAAATTATAATCGTATCTGATTATAAATGAATAATTGAAATAATTTGTGAATTCGATTTCCTTTGCAACAAATATTTACTTGGCAGAACAGAATCAAAAACTTAAATCAAAATCTGTTAACATAAGAAGTAAATTAAACTGCTAAAAATATATATTTTTAAGCCATAAAGACGTGTATTATAAGACATACTATGCGAAAGATAAAGATAAAGATATAGATACAAAATCCTCCCTTGTTTGAAAGTGAAATACAAATAACCATTAAGTTAATTTTACTCGTAGGTTTATATTTCATTCGAGGTATTTTCGATTTAGGATATTTAGAGATTCGGTCAAGGATCAAGTCCTCCTATATTCGTGTATGGAACTATAATTGGTTTATCGATTTTAGTTCTTCAAATAAATTTTATATGGAAAAGTTCAAGGATATTAGACGGAAGTACCGTTGTCACTTAGTATACCTAACGTTTGTTTCATATTTAATCTATAACTTGTTTTTGATTAAATATATTATATAAATAGATACGTATTAGAGCAATCGTATCGTGCGAGTGTAAAAGCGATAGGTTCTGGGTTCGATTCCCATTCGAGGAAATGCAGCGTTGACTTACGCTGCTTAAAACACAATGCCTTCAGAATGCGACTGAAAGTGGGGAATGGAAGTGTGTTAATGGGAACTGACTGTCTTCATACTAGGCTCCTAGGTTCCCTCTGCATTTCCAGCTACGTGCAGGATACAGCGTGAAGCTAATGAAAAGCTTGTTTCTGCAAGCAGCAGCAGGAAATGAAAGTATTAAATATTTCATTTCATCCTATGTCCAGCAGTGGACGAGGACACGCTGATGATGATGATGATGATGATTTCATTTCATCGAATAGGATCGAACCGACAATCGTCACGTTTACAGTCGCGCGCTTTTACCCCTGTGCCACGGCAGCCTCAAACGGGAAATTAATAATTTTTTTTTTCTAAATTTCTATGTAAAAAACTATAAGTTTACCTTATGAATTATTCTACAATATTATTATATTTTTACTCTACTTTACTTTACTTTGCTTACAATAGTAAGAATAGAGAACCTAGTATCAAGAGAAGAAGAGAACTAGAGACACTATGCGCTATATTATAATTTATTAACTAAGTAAAATACCAATGGCAAAGCTATTTGGCTATGTCCTATGTTACATGTAAATTTGCATATTACAATAATGCAATAGTAGGTTTCCAATAATAAAAGTAACTAATATCATTGCAACTCTATACCAGTCTCGAAGGACCAAATTTCCTATCCATATGTAAATTTCTATTATTGCACATCCTGTATATATATATTTGTATAACCCGATGAATATCACGTTGATTAGATATTCGATATATGTAGTATAATTTTGATTATGTTCAGCCACGAATGAAATTTCCTATGAAATTATTATCCCATATGTAACTACTAGTATTATGCTTATGGTGACATACATACTACCTTCCTCCGTGTTCCTGACGTTAGATGCCTGTCTGTCTTCCTGCTCAACCTCCATTACTACAGCGCTTACTTGGCCATAGAAATCGCGGTCGATGCTTCCAGACCCATGCATAACGGATCCAAGGCACCTGATTTTTTATGATTTAATGGCTGGTTCAGAACCTACATGGATGGTGATTGACTCCGGGCTCCGGCAAGCCACTTACTGATACACATGTGGCTTTAAATTTTACCCAGGAAAATATACATTACATTTGTAATTTGTAATTATCAATATGTACTTGCCCTGTCCGGGTAGCCAGACAGGCAGTTCCGTTCCCCATTGCAATGTTCTGTAGTTCCCAATTCTGGAGGCATTGCGTGTTGAGTGTTGGAACTCAACGCCGCGCTTTGCGCTATTAAATATTTCATTTGCTCGAGTGGGAATCGAATCCAATTCTTTTCATGTTTCTATTATTGTGCTATATAAAAGCTTGATACTATTAAACAACTATAATACATCGCCTCGACACCCGGCAATCAATGTATTGTTTAGATAATAACCTTTAAAACTTCAAATAGTTTGTGCGACGTTTAAATGCCCATAAATGTAGCTTCAGTGTTAAATCGTAAAATTTCATTTAAAACTCATTAACAGATCGTAATATGAAAATCTAGTAGGGGTTCTCACACTCCGTTCCTCACTTTTTACCATATTTTTGAAAAATTGTAGCAGAATACAATTTTTTATATTCCATAAAGCAGGTAGGTAGAGGTAACTTAGTGTTAAGACACTCCGATCCTCTCGAACTGCCGTGACATTGAATTCAACATTCAAAATGTTAGCGTGTTGGGCAAATGTGGCGAAACTCAACTTCGAGAACCCAACTCAATAAAAATAATTAATGAAAAGAAATATAGGTACTGAGCATAAATAAAATATTAAAAAACGTATAATTTGATTTTTAATACTTACATGTACATATAAGGCGAGGCATATGCATTCGTCACTCAGTGTAACCTGAACGAGCAGGATGTGCCACATGGCCCGCAAGAGGCGGCTGCGGCACGGGCGTCTATCGGTAATTCTTAGTGCTGGGATTACGTGGACATTACTTTGTTTTAATTTAAATTTGAAATACTTTTATTTGTTTATAATAATTATTATTTATTTAGGAAACATGTTGGTTTAAATAGTTATCACTACTTGTTAATGAAAATATGTATTCTATAGGTTAACTTAAAAAAAAATCAACTTTACGCTGTATCCCGCACACAGCTAGGCAGAGGCAGATAGGTAGGTAGGCGGATAGGTTAACTTCTGTAGTTAATTTCTCCTTCTTAGATTTACCTTCCCTTAGAAACAGTATATTATATAATGTAATGAAAACCTAAAGTAACTTGTCATAACAAAGCATTATACAATTATCCATACATTAACTCGTAGGATTATATTAATTATTTTATCAAAACAATGCTAATACTTAAACTTAATTCATTCAATGTTAATCTTTAATATTGTTTTAATTAATAATAATAACATTATTATGAACTATTAATATTATATTGTAACTAGTTAGTTTTAAAATTTAATTAATTTAATTTAGTCCATACTAGTACAGCTCTACAAAAGAGTAACGTTAAAAATCGTGAGCCGCACGTGTGCGCGGCAATTTCAGCCAAATGCACCGTATGTACTTATACTTACCTACTTATGGCTAATGAATAATATATTATTTTAATGTCTTTAAGATGAAACGTTTTTTTCCTTGTTGACCTGTCAGCTGTGGAAGTATAGACAGACAGACAGAAGCTGGTCTTGTGTTATATACCTAACCTGCAGGTAAAGTAGGTAATATCGGGAGGATTAACTTGATATAAGGCATGCTTAATGTATAAAATATTCTAAACAAAAAACCAGTAGTTTGTGAAATTAGCAAGGTTCAACCAAACAAACTCTTCAGCTTTATAATATTCGTATACGTACTCTTCAACTCTATACTTATATTGAGTATAATTTTTTAGTATTAAAATTTAATATATACAGGTGAAAGAGAGAATCTAACATTTAAGCACTCCTTTCTGTGATTTCTTTCCGAATTCGAGCAATAAATAGCCGAACTCAGTGCTGATCTTCGTCTTACCAGAGAAGAAAAATTAAATACTTAAACAATGCATTCGATCTCTCCTATTAAAGCCACAACCATTGCCTTTAGAGTCCAACGGTTTCAAAAAAGCTATTTGAGCTATAAGTATTTGTTTACCTCATTGAAGACATCACGATATTTTTAATCGCGTAATATTTATACGACGAAATGCTGCTACTTAAAACAAATGTGTTATTTTAACTTATAAAATACAATCAAGTATTTTAATACATAAATCTTAAAGCTATACCAAAGTTTGTTTAATCATGAGTTTATGATTATTTGCAGCTGCATTCGTACGGCATATTAAACGTTCAGTTTTGCAGTTTTTACGGCTTCCCTTATACTGTTTTACGGTCAACATCGGCGACTCTGGTAAACAAAACTAGTGGGCGATTATTAAAATCGTTATACATTGTTTTATGATTGTTTTAAAATATCAGTTTTATTTATAGTATTATGACTATAAGTATATCAAAATTATAAATAGATTAGCTTGAAATTTTTTTTGCATGAATTTAACTGCAAATATAAGTTTGTAATATTTCTTTCTATGAAATATCTAAATATTTTCACCTCTTTCTGTCTCGAGATAAATGGTCTTAGCAAACGGACAACAAGGCAATCCTAAAAATAGTAATCACAAATAGAACAAATATTTATAGTGATTTAAGAATATGTTTCTAATTTTTTCAATTTTATGTGATATACACAAAACTTACCAAGTGATTATAGGTTTTCTTACTTTATTTTCCCGCATTGATTATTTTTTTCAAGATGATTTAGTTTTCTATATAATAAAAAATACATTTAATAATTTCTACAATTGCATAAAACCATGCGTGCCTGACCTCACCTGTGACGCAAGTAGTTGTGACCTTCTGAACTTTCATGCGCTGCTATTTAACACGCAATTTAATTTTAAAACTTTCTTGTAAGCGAAAAAGTTTATAATTTCTGCACACGATAAATATAGATTTTTATACTTACGTAAAGCTAACTTGGTAATTTCTATATTTGTAATGATTAATTATATACGACTTTATATTATTAATCATTATAAATAAAGAATACCGAATACTACAACACCGACGTTCTGTTATGGCGCGGAGGCATAAGTTTGCAACTGTAAACGCCGCGACAGGTTGCGGGTTCGATTGCTACTCGAGGAAATGAAATATTTAAAGATTCCGAATTTCTTTTCCGTGCTGAGGCGACTATTTCCGATGCTTGACACGCAATGCCTTTAGAATTCCTCCAAAAGTGGGGAACAAAAACGGGAGACAGAGTGTCTTAACACAATGTTCCCTAAGAGGGAACCTGAGAACATTGTGATCAGGTCCACACTGCGATGTGCGAAATATACCATGAACCAAAAATAGATAAAAAAATAATGATTTAGACATTACTTAGCCATTCGAATACATGAAGATAAAAAGAAATTTTTACGTAGTACGGTTGTAATCAGAAATTATAACAGTAATTAACAAAATATCCATACAAACGCAAATTTTAATCCACTTATTATCTATACTAATATAATAAAGCGGAAGAGTTTGTTTGTTTGTTTGTTTTTTTGAACGCTAAGATCTCTGGATCTACTGGTCCGATTTACTTTGTTTTGTATGAAAGCTGCATTCTTCAGAAGTGCTATAGGCTATATAATATTGCATTACACATATAAACGAATATAGTTTAAAGTACTGCGTGCAGCATAAAACTCTTATCAGGAAGCTACACCACTATGGTATAAGAGGCATTGCTTTGGATCTTCTCACTTCTTATTTAAGTGATAGGATTCAAAAAGTAAATGTCAACGGGAAACTATCACACGGGTCACCTGTAGCATTGGGGGTGCCACAAGGCTCTATTCTGGGTCCGTTTTTGTTCCTTTTGTACATTAATGACTTACCTCACCTTATGAGAGATATCTGTGAAATAGTGTTGTTTGCAGATGATACATCTTTAGTTTTTAAGGTTAATAGACGGGAATTGGAAGTTGACGATGTAAACAATGCTCTTTCTAGGATATTACACTGGTTTAGTGCCAATAACTTGCTTTTAAATAGTAGTAAAACTAAATGTATCAGGTTCTTTACTAAGAATGTGCAACAAGTAGAAACCAGGGTTTTGATGAACAATGAGGAACTTAAAGTAGTTAATGAAACTGTTTTCTTAGGTATAACATTAGATGCTAAGTTACAATGGGGTCCGCATATAGAAACTTTATCTGGTAGACTTAGTTCGGCAGCGTATGCTGTCCGTAAGATTCGTCAACTGACCGATGTTGACACCGCGCGTTTAGTATACTTTAGCTATTTTCATAGCATTATGTCTTACGGCCTATTACTTTGGGGCAGTGCCACTGACATAGATACCATTTTTGTGCTCCAAAAACGGGCTGTCCGAGCAGTCTATAAAATGGGTCCACGGGAGTCACTAAGGAATAAATTCAAAGACTTTAACATCCTCACACTACACTCCCAATATATTTACGACAACTTAGTATATGTGCATAAAAATATTGATAAATTTAATAAAAACAGTGACCTCCATCAACATAATTTAAGAAATAAAAATAAGCTTGCTGTGCCCTTCTCTAGGCTCCATAAAGTGTCTCACTCATTCGTAGGTCAAAGTATACACTTTTATAACAAACTTCCAAACGACATGGTTAATTTATCACTGAACAAATTTAAAAAAGTGGTAAAGCACAGGCTCTGCCAAAAAGCATATTACTCTGTTAAAGATTATGTTCGCGATAAAGATGTTTGGAAATGAGTTGCTCTATTTCTAAGTTAAAATTGTTAATTGTAATTTGTAACAAATGTTGGCATTTAAAAAGAGTGGCCATGAGTTTCTTTGCCTGTATCTTCTCATGAGCTCAACCATTTGAACGGGCTTTTTTCAAGTCAAAATTGCACATTTTTTTTGGTTATTTTTAATTTGCATTTTTTTTCTATTTTATGACATGTCCAAGTAAATGTTAAGCATTTTTATGGAATAAAGATATTTTGACTTTGACTTTGAAGTACTTTCTACATGCAATTTATTCTACCATGTTAATAACAACCGTCGCGTCGCTACGCAACCGTTACCGCGACATTTTGATATTCATCCTTATGAAAATATAAATATAATAGTCACTTTTAGCATCTTATCTAGATGGAAATTATAGTTTACTGTATAACATACTAATAAATAATTAAGGAGATGTCACTGATTCGAAATGACCTAGCCTACGGGCGGCATAGTATGAGTATGACCGATGCGAAAATATTCTTATAAGTAGTTCAAGCAGGCGAAGCCGCGTCCGGGTCCACTAGTAAATTAATATTTATAAGAATATAGCATTAATCAATTAAGAATGGCCTTTAGAATCAGCGACACAACGTTTGACAATAAATGCAACGGTTGTGGGTTCGATTCTCGAGACTCGGAGGAATGAGATACTTTCATTTCGTCGCTCTCCGCGATCGCCACTCAACACGCAATATCTTCAAAACCGGGCAGAAAATGGTGAAGGAGAGAAGAAAAAATGGTGAAAAGGTATCTTTACACTGAGTCACCTCCTGCTACCTGCTATTACCTAACAGAGTAGCTGTTATATTAGCTTTATGCAAAAAAAATCCACCCACAGAACGAACTAAAACGGGAAATAGAATGAATTAATAGAAGTTACATATTTTTATTATTTATTTTATAAATTAAATAACACATGAAAATATTTAAACTATTGAAGATGTTTTATCTGGTCGTTGAGATAAAAATTTGTACATGTACATACGTAGGTGAGTGTCTAGCTGATAAAATATCTTTTCATCAATTTTTACTAAAGTTGACGTTATTATTGAATTTATCTGTATCTACACTTAAGTGTACACTAATATAATAAAGCTGAAGGGTTTGGAATTTTTATTCTGTTAGATAGGCCATTTATCAAAGAATGCGGTTAGACTTCCTGAGCACTTAAAATATAAATATGTAACTGAAATGTTTTAAAATTTGATGAGATTTTTTAAGTCTATTAAACTTATTAAGAGAATCATTTTTAGAACAAACAGAGTGTACAAGAAATATTATGTTGATAAATATTTTATTTCGACTATTGAAATTATAAACTACAGCATACTAATGTGCATAATTAAATAATTATAAATTATACTTAAAAAAGTCTAAAATTATATTAGTAACAACTAAACCTGAATTAGACTTTTAACAAAAATCTACACAGTAGGTTGTTTATTTTCTATCTAAAGCAACTGAAACGATAGAGAAAATTCTACCGAGTCGTTATGATAATATTTGGATATTGTGGAATCTATCCAATAGTGCAAACATAGTGAGTATTGCGAATGTGTATCC
>JAEBDU010000098.1:2596524-2645111 GCA_016802625.1 Heliconius numata
ACAGCTGTTGATGCTGAATCCGGAGAGCCATCGTTGTCTCCTTCGATTACGTTAACTTCGTTGTCGCCACTTCCACTTTCTTCAGGATTCGTATTATCTTCAGTTATGATATTATCTTCAGTTCCTGTCTCAGTTTCTGTCTCAGTCTCTTCTGTAGTTTCATCAGTTTCATCATTTCTGTCTGTTAGACTCCATGTACTTTCTGCGTCAATAAAATAATTAGTATAAATAGAATCCCAAAATGTTAATATTTCTGGATGTGGGTTTTGAAGTTGCATATCAAAGTTAGAATTTCCATTTGTAGTAATTTCTCCGTCATCCAGTAATCGCAAGTAGCTATTGTTAGTCAGAGTATATGGTTGCCAAATCGTTTGAGATGTCACACTGGATGGTGTACTGTAAAAAGAAAAAAATATTCGTTTTAACAAAAAATACATTATTATCAAATTTAAACTTATTAATATTTATATAATAAAGTTAATGAACTATGTATATTTAATATAAATATCTATAACAACAAATTCATAATTAAAAAAAATATATTGACAAAAAATTACCCGCTTCTTGCAAAATTAGTCCATCTTTCTATAAGTATATCGCTAACTATTACATCGTAAGTGGAGGGTTCCACATCATTGTCATCGTAGAACATATAAATCAATTCTTCTTTATGACCAGCTGTTTCAGTAGATAGTGGCCTTTGTAGATTTGCACTAAGAGCACCACTGTATGAAAATTGATACAAATATACTGGAGCAATCGAAGAAGCTGCACGCATACGAGCTTCTCTTATTGCAGAAATCAATATCATTGTATCTCCATTATATCGTATGAAATCAGATAAATCATTCGTATTTACAGAATTTTGTCTGAAATAAAATGTTTTAATTGATTCTGCAATTTCTTTTTCTTGTTCGTCATTTAGAAAATTCAAATCAGGTTGAAGAAAATCTTTAAACGATTCATCCATTCTAATCATCCAATCTCCGCTAAGAGCCTGTTCCGCTCTTAAGGTTCCCTCGTTGTCAACAAAACCGGTCATAAATGGAATTTGTAGCTGATTGCCTTCCATAATCGTTTGATACGGTGACTTTAATAACACGGCTTCAACATTTTCAATATTTCTTTCTATACAAGGTGCAAATGCTAATGAATTATCAGTAAGATCAAGTTCATTTATAACAGCCATTAGTGCCGCCACACTCGTACGTGATAAAATATCTGATAAACTTTCAATATCTTGAACGGTATGACCAAGAGCTTCCGCTACTTGTACTGCATATTTTAAGTTATTCCGAGTAACAGCCCATGGAGCGAGAGCTGTTCCACTTTGTGCTATTGCTTTATGAATGAGGCCTTCGGCGGCTGAAGTTAATGTGATCAAATCTACAATAGATGCACCGCTTCCATGCCCAAATAAACTAATATTATTTGGATCTCCGCCAAATGCTGCAATATTTTGTTTTATCCATTTTAGACCAGCAATGACATCTTTCAGGCCAGCATTACCAGGGGCGCCTTCAGTGCCTAAGCATAAAAATCCTAAAATTGACCCGCGATAGTTCAAATTCACTATGACGACTTCCTTTTCTACAAATTTATTAAAGGATAGCTCTGGATTATTATCGTTATCTAATTCTTTGCCTTGTAGCCATACCATAACTGGTAAGCCTCTAGTGATATTTAGAGAAGATGTGTGTACATCTAAAACCAGACAATCCTCAGTTCCTTCATAGCCTACACCTAAAGCTCTGATACATTTAGTACCATTGCGGTTTGCTATGAATTCACTATTAAAATTAGGCGGCGCCGATGGGCCCTAAAAAGATACAATATATCTGAATATAATTTAACAACGTAAATTTATTAGTTAATACATAATATGCAACGATTTAATATTAAAATTTTTATAAATATTATATTGGGAAAAAAACGAAAGCACTCGTACCTTGAACCTGTTACTTCCAGCGGTAGAATCAGCATAAGGGATGCCATAAAATTGATAATAAAATTGACTATTAACCGCCGTCCCAACGACAGTTCCTTGCGCTATCGTTACTCTCGGCAACGTAACTTCTTGGCCTGCAATGAAAGCTGCAATTGCACCAAGCGTGCTTATAATTAACCACATGTTGGACATTGCGCGTGTCACACGTATACTATTAAACAATAAGAAAAATGTCGAAATCTTCATATTTATCTTATCGATGGATTCAAAGTTGACAGATATGTTATTCTCCGTATGTTTATCTCTGTTGTAGATTTCCGTTAATGATAAATATAACTGCGTAGGCTTGTTGACTTCTTAAATTATTAGTAAGACAGAAATGTTTAGTTTCAATATCATTTTATTACTTTCCACAATTTTATAGTTATTTTTTTAATTAACAAAAAATTGAGATTTACAGTTCATCGGCTTGCATATGGAAAAATATTTGCGTTTAATCTAATTTTATAGGATAACAAAATGAAATAGAAGGTCACTTTATTATGAAAAAAAAACATAGATGAATTAGCTGTTAGCGCTCTTTATGCAAGTTTAAAATAAAAAACCGTATCTAAGATTTTTTTTTTTCATATAATTTTAAAGTGAACCAATGCAGTATGTCTTAGAATAAATATCGAAATGAAAGAAAAAAAAAAGAAATATTACCCAAACATCAGAATTTAATACAAGGACATTGACCTCAAGTAAATTCTCAGTAAAAAAAAATGTCACACATCGACACAAAATCCGTAAGTGTCAAATGGAAACCAGTTTGGACTTTATCTCTTCATTATAGAGATGCAATTTTTTGTGCGCGTATATATTTTTTCAGTTCCCTTAGAGGCTGGAGTGAGGGATGCTACAATGTGTAACACATATGGCCCAGAATCCGTCTTCATGAGAATTACTAATTCTGATTCATTTACTGTTATTATATTTAATTATTAATTGTATTATACCTTTGTATGGGTCGTTAGTAATTGAAGGTTGACAGAACAAGTTTCTTTGATTTAAACTTACCTAGTACATGTGGGCCTTGTCTATTAACAATTATTGTAATCAATCAATTTTATTGACATTTTTTATAATTGATTTTTATGTTTTATATTAGCATACTAGACTTAAATAAATTATATACCTAATATTAGGCTTTATACTAATTTGATTTACTTAAAGGTCAAATATATGAAAAAATAATGATCTTGAGTGAATGACAAATGTAGTGTTAAAACAAGTTAGCTGAATTAGATTTATGAAGTGTAATATTAAAATATAAACATATTTATCCTATTTTTTTATTAAATTTAACTTTTTTTTTCTCTCTAACTGTACGTATCGTAGCTGTTTACTATTTTGGCGATTGAATGTATAATAATTATTTTTATTATTTAACTGAAATACCAGTAATTCTAATATTAAAAATTGCAAAAGGTTAAAAGTTAAGAAAATACCGAGCTTATCTAAGCCAAGTTATCTCCCGGATTGTAGTGGGATGATGTTCTTAAACATGTGGCACACCACGTGGGTCTAGCACAAAAAACTATTTGAAAACAACAACTTATATCCTAATATTTTGCTTTATTATTATACACTTTAATATAATAAATATAAAGAATATTTTAGATTATTAATAGATCGACTTATGTTATTAGAAATGAATTCTGTACCTTGTGGGAGACTCCAATGTGACAGGCGAAAGGTTAGCATAATGGGTACCATAAGAATATATGTGTTTTGAGTAAATTTGTAATTTGTGCTCATCTTTGTTGAAATTTTGGATGTTTGATATTAATGATATTGTATTTTAATTATATGTTTTTTATTAAGAATGTTTAGCTATTATATTATTAATTCGTCTAGGTCTTATATTTGAGTTTCAAAATAGTTACCTTAGCAGTAATATAAGTAATTTGCACACGAACAGTTTGCTGAAATTAATATTATTTTTTAACGTTACTTTCAACTTCACACTGTATCCTGCACATAGCAGGGTAAGCCGTGGGAATCTAGTGTTAAGACACTCCTTTCCCTACTTTCCGTCGCGTCAGGCATTACGTGTTGAATGGTGGAATTCAACGCCATTTTAAATAAAAATTTTAAAATATTAAGTATTTCTTTTCCTGAGTGAAATGAATTTCAATGGACTTAAAGTGTTTTAACCGCTTAACAGACTGTAGCCAACACGCTTTGTTTGCGTAAACCATAGAGTGTAAAATCGTAATTTTTTTATTTTAGTAAATCCTTTCTTAGATACCAGGACTTTTACACTTTGGACTTTGACTTTTACTTGAAAAATAACAGTTTTCAGTATTTTTATTTGATTTTTGCTGTCTATTAATTTTTTTTTATTTAAATCTATATAAAAAATCAAGTCGTAGGAAGGCGCAGGATGCAGATAGCACAGTACCGATCGGCGCAGCGTTGAGATCCTTCGGGGGCAGGCTAAAATAAAGGTCAATAATAGACTCTTACACAATGTCTCACACTATACCCTAAGCTAAAATAGCGTAAAGCTTAAAAATATATTTTTTTCTAACCTGTCAAGTATTCTCCAAAAATACAAGCACCGACGCTTATTTGGTAGCAGTTGATTAGTAGTATACTTTGTCTAAGCAAAAGGTAAAATAGTCATTTATCAGAATATTAACAAAAACACCTGAATAACCCCTGAACAGCAAAATCAAGTATATATCGAAATATATCTTGTTCTATATATTTTACACCTATACATCTTTCTTCTCTACAATCCTATTTCTAGTAAATTTTATAATCAATTCTGTACTCTAAGCACTTTAGCTTAACATTTCTCAATAAAATATAATATATTTTATTGTTACGAACCACTATAAGATTTCAGTTTCAGTGCATTAAACTCTGTAATACACGGTGCGCACGCGCCGTTCATTCGTTAGAAGGGGAGTTCAAAAATAGACCTGCACGGATTCCTACGTTCAGATTACCGTCTTAACTGTTGGGCACGGATTTTCTTTTGTAACGAAACTAAACTGAAAGACTGATGGCTAGTTTTGTTTGTTTTTTTTAATGACTCGCTCTTTTTTTCTATAATTTTAAGTATCTATGGAGTTGAGGAAGTTGAGACGAATCTTTAATTATGTATTTTTGTGTATAAGGGTGCGTGTACATAATTTTTAAGATATATCTTTTGTTATCTGGATAGTTATCGTTGTAGAATCTTGAAAAATCATTATTAATTAACAACAGACTTAGAGGGATATTATAATGCATTTAATGTTTTACGCCCTAACTATGTTGACTTGTTGTACGCTTTTCTTTCAGTATCTCGCTGTATCCCACATATAGGAGGGTAGCCATAGGGAACCTAATGTTAAAACTCTCCGCCGGAATCCAAGCATTTGCGAGTTATGTGGCGGAACTCAACGCCGCGCTTTTGCCTCTGTGCCAAATGATTTTTTTCTATCAAATACTTATAAATTATCAATTTACGGAAGCATCTACCCCATAGATTTTAATTATATGAAGAATTTCATACCTCCTACCTCCATGGGATCTTTAGATAAAATGCTTTTGACAGACGAACAAACAGACAACAAAGACATCCTATAAGGAGGGTTCCTTTGTTTTTCCTTTCGATTTACGAAAACCTAAAAATGTTTTTGTAAATAAATTTCCCAAAAAAAATTACAATATTTTTATCTGATTGTATACGAAGATTATGGCTTCAATTCCTGCTAGATGTATATTAATTTTTTTTTATTCAAATAACATCAATAAAACGAAAAGAAATTGCCTGGAATGTGATTAAACTAGGGAGATAAAACAAAGAAAAATCAGTATTTTTCGTTCTTAGAATAAAAAGAGGTTTCGTGTCCAAAGCAATATTATGATGCATATAATGATTCACAATTCGGATGTTTATTGTTTATAAAACCGTGGCCTTGGGCCTTACCGTTGTTTCAAGTACTTGAATCGATATATTTTAATGCATTAATGTAATACTAAACGGTAAGGCACTTCTGTTTCCCATTTTCCGCCGAATTCTGTAAGCACTTCGTATTGAGTGGTGGAACTCAACGCCGCGCTTTGCCTTTTTACCAGAGCGAAGAATTGAAAATATTAAATATTTCGCCTATCGAACCTACATCCGTCGCGTTTACAGTCGCACGTCTCCTACCTCTGCGCCACGACGGCCTCAAAAATTATAATATTAAAATTAAATATGAATTCGATTCCCACTTGGGAATAAATTATTTTCATTTCTTCGCGCTGGAAAGAGGCAAGCCGGGACCTTGGGTTTCTTAACACGCAATATCTCAAAAATTACACAGAAAGTGGGGAATGGAGTGTCTAAATAGTAGGTTCCCTCTGTAGGTAGAGGGTAGGCCTTACAATACGCAAGATATTTAGACTTTTACTATGGATATATAATATGTATACCTAGAAATAAACAATATTTTCAAATTGTACAGTAATATTTTTTAACACAATACTTCATAAAAGCGTGAATAATCAACAGACTCATCAACATTGTTAATATTTCCTTTACAAACTGTTTCACTTCTCTATATATTTACGTAAACGTATAATACATTTCCTGTATTAACTGGATTTATCAAAAATAAATTATGCGTTAGAACGATTAGAGTTCGTTTCCGATCACGTATTTCGTAGCCTCTTCAAGCAATTCGGGATTTTTCTTCTTATCAAAGAACAAATGACTTTAAAGACATAGCAATAAGGTTGTATTTAAGTGAAAAAAATAGATGTAAAATCCGTCGTGGGTGTTTAATGGCAACACTGAGGCTTGGGGACAGCTGTCGCTCCCTGGGGCACGACTGAGGGTTTTGTTTACAGCTCACTCTAATGATGTAGCTCTACGTATTAGTCTTTCGCTCTTAATTTGTTTTCGATACACTCTGGTACATTTATATTGTAACAAGAACATTTTGTAATAAAAAGTGTATTTGTACTAAAAGTGTGTTATTAACTAAACATAGTTAAGTCGTATAATATTCATATTAATCAATTCTCATAAGCTGTACATCATTCTTGTTTCCGATGACACCGTCAATTTGCTTTCAACGGTGATTTATTATTATGTTTATCTACTGAATAGGTATATTCACCTTAACTGGCAACTACCCAACAAACAACATAAGAGTAACAGACGTTCTATCAGATAAGATTAAGAATACAAGAACAATATAATAAGTTAATAGTCATCTAAATATGATACGCAGATAAAACCATTCGTTGGTCGTATTTGATTTCAAAATGTCACTTTCCCGGCGTTTGCCGCCCGTAAAAGCACACGCCCAAGCTGAAGAAAGCTCTGTAGGGCGGGCGAGTTTCGTAACGCCAGCGCCCCTGGCGGGCGCCCGGCGAAGCACTCGTCGCGCGGCCATTGGCCGGCCGGCGTGACGTCACGGCGCGGCCGACCAATGGGGGGGAGAGCCCGCGCGCCCGGCCGCAGCGCCAGTCGCCGCGCCTTCGTACGAGCCGAGTGTCGCCGCCGCCGCCCCCCGCGCCCCGCGTCCGTCTCGCCCGCATTCTAGTCGTGGGTGTCGCGCCGTGCAGTCCTCGCGTGTGTCGCTCAACTTAGTGCGCCGTTTGTGAGTGCTTTAGTTCCCGCTCGAGTGTCAGTGTGACGGAGAAACTCTCTTTGTATCGCGGAGGATGTTAGCAGCGAACGGTGAGTGATGGTTGAGTCGTTGCACTCTTATCTAGCGGCGGCGCCACGTGAACGCGCTCTATTTATAAAATGTAAACAACACTAATTTGATTTGAAACATTACTGCGGTATCGCACTCGCGCGCACTCGCTCCTGGCCAATGAAGATTGCGGAGGTCCAGATTGGCGAGTTCCTGTAAGGCGACTAGTGTCGCGTAATTGTGGTTAAATGAATCGTGTGCTAGTACTGTTTGTAGGTAATTACTGTGGTCTGTGGGTCTCGGTGGCTGGTGGCGACGCTGGTGGGTTTGGCTGGCGACAGCTTGATAACGTGACCTTGAGACGCTGTCGCGAATGCCGGCCGGCGCTGGAGGCGCACGAGCTCACGGAAAATATTCAGACAAACAACGATAATGGTGTGCTCGAGAACACAATGATAACGATGTTTAATATTCAGATTATTACTAAACAATTCGTATTATTTTAAATAATAATATTTATTTATTCATTTTATATTAAAAAAGGAATATTAAATAATTTAAAGAACGTAATATCTTTTGTTTATAAATGAATAACATACGTCTATACTTTAATGAGTAATAACATTTAATGACTAATTCATTCGGTCTAAGGTTTCTAAACATTTACTGATTTAATTTACTTAGAAAATTCATTAGTTGTTTATCTCAAGAGGAAAAATATAATATTTATTCGAAGAATTAAATAATTGTACAATAAAATTTAAAGAAAAAGGTTGTTTGCGACCGTCCTACTCCACTACCCATATGTAGGTAATATAGGCTGCTGATACGTAGTGTGTCAGTCAAGTCTGTCCGGTTAGGTCACCTCGATACGGTCAGGTTCGAGGTGTGCGGCCCTTCTCTGCTTCTGCACTTTATAATATCACACCTAAAGTTTACTTTTGTTGCGTAAATCTTTTAAACTTTCTTATAGAATGGTAATAATTTATTTTGTTTTCATATTATTAATATAACTGGAAAGAGCTCTTATTTAATTTAATTATTTTACAAAAAAATATAATTGCCTTCAATATTTGTTGCAAGTTAAAAGAAAAACAATAAAAAAACTATACAAAAATTAAGAAGATTTGGGATTCTCATTCGCACTTACACAAGTGTGTATGAAGAGGCGGTTGGCGTATAATTTGCGGTCTCTTTCTCACCTATATTAAACAGCGCGGGTGCGAGCGAGATGGAGTCAATTCGCATCGAACTAACCGGCCATGCGAGATGCTCAGTCGTATCATAAATATTAATCAGGCGCTGGTGTCAACAGCCACCGCGTAACGTGACACCGCCGCGATCCGCTGCTCGCCTGGTACTTGTGTAGCCAGACGAGTGTATACTACTAACATGACGATAATAATCAATCGAATGTTTCTACCGCTTGAGAAGTTACACAAGGGTAACAACATGCAAAACATATAATAAATATGATTAATTGATGTTTATTTTTCTTGTTTTGTTCTAGAATGTTCTAGAAAAATTAAAAATGGACTTTCACAGCTTCTGTAACAAATAAACAACAAAAAATTTAGATAATAAATTATCGTATGCACATCCGTTTGCGCTTGCGCATTCAGCCATGACCTGCCCTACAATTCACTGTGGTCGCGATATGTGATGATGAATTCCTTTATTTCTTCTGCTATCAGCAATTATAAGTAATGGTTCAAGAGTGTTTTACTATACTAGGTTAATTACTGGCTATGCCTGAAACCTTGTCGAAATAAACTAACCTTATTTTCAGAACTGATTTAAATAAAATAAACTAAAAAAGGAATATTTACTTGACAAAATACAGTAGTGAAAATTACACTAATATTAAATCTTTTTACATATCTTCGATGTACAGACAGCAATCAGTAACATTTTTATTATATGTATAGATTAAAAAAATGTAGTCCCAGCATTTCTGTTTGTCTTCAACATGTGGTTCTTGTTTGCATTTATTGTAAGTATTTGCTTCAATTAGGTTTATATGTGAAAACCGGTGACAACCAGTAATAAATTGCTCAACCAAGTTTTCCATTAAATTCATCAGTTTAAAATACATTAATGATGATAGTATAACCAAAATAAAAATAAAAACAACAACAATAAGGCCGTTATGGCACAGATTATTACTATAAACGTCTCGGTTGTGAGTTCATTTCCTACTCAGGGTTATGAATTATTTACATTACCTCGCTCTGATAATGAGACCAAACGCGGCGTTGAGCACCGCCATTAAAAACACTATGTCTCTTTATGTAATGCCTGTGGAACGAAGTTTTTTGTAAAACTAAAAAAGTAAACAATTTTTTTATAATTTATTTTATAATTGTTTTTGCAGACCTCGAAACAAATTAAAACAAGAAATTAATGACGTCTTATCATTTTACATACAAAATAATAATATAATAAATATCGGAAGTTGCTTCTCAGCATTATCGACCTCCACGCTGAATTTATAAATTAATTAATTTTAATATAATTCGTGAAACTCGTATCTTCACATCAATGTGCGGAATTTTATCACCCGTGATTGTATTAAAATTTATTTCCATTATGTGTTTTGTTTTTAGACGGCCTAATGTTCCAAAAACCTTGTGTAAAATTAATTTATTGTTACCTAGTGTTAAATTCCTCCGTTTCCATTAAGACACTTCCGTTTCTCACTTTTCGCGGAATTCTAAAGGCATTGATTTGCTTTCATGTATTTACCATGTTATGAGAATTATACTAGAAGAACTTAGTGTTGAGTCACTCTTTTTTACCACATACTATTTATTTGTTTTTTTTTTATTTTTATAGAAAAAAAAATCAAAATAGTTTTGCCACATTATGAACAAATAGGAGTGTACTCAAAAATGGCCGCGTTATCTCAAATGATATAAGTGATTAAACCAGTTCCGAGTCCGAGCAAGGATTAAGCATAATAAAGGTTTAATTGCGCAGGTTGTCGCAGAGTAATGTCACTTGCGTAGATATTCATATAAAATAATAAAGAAAAAGCAAAGAGAAAACAGGTCTTGGTCAGAACGCGCAAGACCTTGGAGAGGTGAGGGTTCTGAAATATAAGAAATTGTTGTTTATGTACTTATCTCGTGGTAGACAGAGAGAAGAAGAGAAGATATTATTGAGGAAATATTATTTTAAAACACTCCAAAATCTTTTAAAAAAATGTATGTATGTAACCCCAAGCTGATATAGAACCCACAATCATCAATAAAAATCATTAGTAATTATAAAAAATTAAAAGAAATATATGAAATCATTATACTCTATGGAAACTTGCTTCAAAAACAAGATAGTAACGCTTTATTTTTTTTGCCGTTGCGTGTGAGCACACATGTGCTGTGCACGGACTTTTTGCACCATTGTGAGATATCGGGTCGTTCAAGACTTACTGTTTTTCTTTTTTACATACGGCCAGTTATACTGTTGCCTTTTCTATCTAAATGTATTTAAAAAAAAATGTTTTTTAAGACAACATAATTATAATGTTTATTAACATATATAATTATTCTTTATAAACGTCATTAGTTTAATGTATACATACATATGTATTATTTTAGTAAAAGTAAACGAAAAAATAAAGAAACACTATCAAATTTTTCATCTATTACTACTTTTCTTATAAATATTCATTTGACATGTCCAATTCAGTGATAATACATACGAAAAGTGCAGGAAAAAGCGTGTTCACTATTAATTTGAATAAGGAAGCGATGGTATCTTACATTACTCAAATTGTGACCTTATCAACGAATGATAGGGTCTCAAATCCCATAATATATTGATAAGAGTTGCACCGAATGAAATCTAAGTGGATCGTAATAACAGTCACGAGTTATTGCGTAACGACGGAGGCTCGAACAATCTCACAGCGTTCACGTGGAATACTTAAACATTTTTGCACATTGTCTGTCTGTTTATCGCCCTCTGGTTTCGCCTTCCGGTTGCCTGTCTGGATACATTCATTGACATTTTAAACATATGCTCCAAACACCAGCTAATATGTAACCAGAATAAATTATTTAAGTGTTCGATAAGTGCTTTTGAATATACTTACTAAATATTTTTCTAAAACTAAAATAGTGTTATTTTTTTGCGAAAATAATTATTTAGATTAATAATCTCCGATTTTAAATGATTAAGATAATTATATACAATCATATTGAAATGATATTAAAATTAACACATTTTCATAAAAGATAGATACATTATCAATGTTATACAACTATTATCAATACTGAAATATCACGCTGTAAAAGCGAAAATATCGTATCTTTTTCCTTAACGTAATTTAGGCGATTTTTTTAGTGTGAAACTACAAACTGAAGTAATTGTAAAATTATCTTTTTTGAACACAATACCATTTCAGTAATTACGCTAAGAAATAATTATAATTACAATTTAATATACGAGTAATTGTTGGTATATTTATATAGAAACAATAATATCTATCCAGTTATACAATCAACATTTTTAACTGAGGAAGTTCTTTATTTAACAATATAAAATATTCAAGTACCCATAGTAAAAACAATAAAAATTTGCGTGAAAAAAAAACCAAAAGAACATATAAAAATGCAAATTTAATTGTTAATTATTAAGCCAAAACTGCGAAATACAAGTTACGCCTCTAACTTGGTGTTGTTTTTGCTGATTTATACGATAAGTGATTATAAATTACACTCTTATGTTGATAGTTTTAGATTAGATTACACAGTGTGCATAAACCTATTTACTTATTATATTTTATTTTGTTATTACTATATATGTACTTACTTGAATGTACCGCACAGACAATCATACTTAATAAATAATATATGTTTTTGCAAAGGCATAGGCCGTGGACTGGATGTGAGGCCGTCGTCGCGCGGAGACAAGCATACCACGACGGTTGTTAGTTCGATTCCCACTCTAATTTAGTAACGAAGCTAAGCGCGGTTGAGCGGAAATTGGAGAACGGAAAGGTTTTAAAGGGAGAAAGTGTCTTAAAACTATTCCAGATTTCTCTGCATTTCCTGCTATGTGACTGCAACGGGAAGAAACCGAGAAGAATACACGGGGAGAAGCTACAAATTTGCAGCTTAGCTGTATTCAATACACTTTATGACGACAATTATTTCAGTGTAAAGAAATAAGAAAAACAAAAAAAAAGATACACACAACCAACTCTAAAAACAGAAAAAAAACCTTTTTTAAGAGATCTTAAAAAAAATTAAAACTGGAGAAGATCTTGAACCCGTCATTTACTGATAGACACCTAGTATAGGCATGTTAAGTAAATTCAAAATATTCCGCACACAACAGAGTCCCGAGGCATTGTAATAGATACGAGTGATGGATGAGCTGTTATCAACGCTGATAACCTTCTGTCGTTTTCCCCTACCACTGTGCCTTCGTTCGCAATTTAATTTTTAAATTTAAAAATTATAATATAGTTTAAATTTGTAATGTATAACTAACTGCATAGTAAAATTAAGAATTTAATTAAGTTAATGAGTTGTTCAGTTTTAATTCATATGTATAATTTATTATATTGTATTTTTTTTTGGTCCGATTCAAGTCAGTGTATTGTTAAGTTTCTATGGGGAATATACGATGAATATAAATAAAAGAAAAACGAACGCACGCAATATGGATATGAAGAAAGAAAATATTTATTACTTTTTCTCTCACTTCGCTGTGTAATATGGAAATGTTGAAATCATTGCATTATCATGCCTAAGACTGGTTTCTTTTTATTTTTGAGATAAATTATCAGCGAATGATAATAAAAAATTTTGCAAAACAATGAGACCGCCTTGGCACAGCGGCGTAGCGTTTGATTGTAAACGCTGTGATAGTGGGTTTGATTCCGAAGTTCGCCACCTTACACGCTCGAAATTTGACGGAAAGTGGGGATCGGAGTGTCTTATGAAGGAATAAAATTTTTTTTTCATTAGAAACTAAGTACTATTATTAGTTACTACAACGAATTTATACTTAACTTGTCTTACTATCAAATATAAAGATAAAATAAGTAGTTTGTTAATTACAGACAGACGCCAGCAGTTAACAATTATATCAGTAAAACAGTATATGCATATTTTGCTATGTAAAGTGAAACGAAAAGTTCTTTCCAGTCGACGTTATCATCGCTTTATTGTCAGTTCTTGACTATCAAACTATATTTATGTCTCTCATTAAATAAATAGATATGTTTTAAATATATTAAACACAAATTTCTCTTATTTGGGTTATAGTTATTGATAACATGTGTCATTAAAATAATTGGAAAAAATCGATAATCTTTGATAAAATTCGCTAATTTTGTAAAAAAAAATAATGGTAAATTTAACAAAAAAACCATTTACTAGCTATATTATCGATTTTTTATTTTTTGCATAAAAAGCAGCTTGTCTTATGACTACCAGTCGACTGTACGTCTACTTGTTCAAGCTGGCGCGTCTGTTTCATCTATTCATTAGTGAACTTGGCTTATCGCTACTAATGGGCTACGGCGTATCAAATATTGACTGTATCACTATCACATTACGTCACCTAGTAGCTGGCATACCTCGAAAAGAAATATGTACATATGGCATGCGTAATTTAGAATCATACAAAATACAAATATTAATAATTTGTAAGATATTTTTATTTTATTAAGCTTATAATAGCTTACAAAAAAGAATCAATAAGGATTGTATTTAAGAATCAATAATATTAAAATAACTTAGAATTTATAGACAATGTATGGAAATAAATATATTTTATTTTTAGACGTCTAATAATCGTTTGTACGTACCAGATAGAAGATTTTTTTTAAAATTTACCTGTTTTTTTTATTTTTGATACAAAATCTAAACAGTTGAAGTCACAATAACAATTTAACTAACAATTTAATATTTTACTTAATTTCCTTAATTTTTATAGAGAAACCACATAAATTTTAAAGGCATAACACAAAAAACAAATCCTTGTTGTTCTCATAATTATCGTTCGCGTTTTTGCATAGCAATTGTGAAATATATACTAAATTATCATATTATTTTATAATAATATTTGTACAGCAGGTTTTATGTTTTTTTTTTATATCCCTACGTATAGTATTTAACATAATACTGAATTCTAATGACTTAATATGTTAATAAAATGTATCTACCTACCAAAATTTTAGTATTCTATTAAATCGCGACGCAGTTGGTTAACGTCGAATCTCTCGGAGGAAAGATGATTAAATTTAATTATATTAATTTCCTCGAGAATCAAGTCAAGTAAAAGCGCGACGTTGAGTTCCGCCACTTATGATGGCGGAAAAAAGTGGACAACGGAGTGTGTTAGCATTCGATTCTCTATGCCTACGTTGATATGCGAAAAAAGCCACAAGGCTGTTTTTTTATATCAAATTTGCATTCATTTAATAAACCAAGGCCTTCATGCTTATCAAATATTCCTTTAAAGAGTTATATATAAATTATTATTACTTATATTAATATAAACACAACTGTTTTTTATATTAATAATACAGGCATGATATAACAAGTGTTTATAACTATTCATATTATCTGTTTATCGTTGATTCAATAAATAAATAGATTATACTGTTTTATAGGCCATAAATAAAAGAGTATTATGTTAAATAGCGAGCTCTTCATTGCTAATTATGCAAAATAACAGAATTTAATTTTACTGATAATGATTATTTTCAATATTATTGTATATGGGCAACTACTTCCCTAGACTTTATGAGGCAACTTATTTTTTTTTTATTAGTGGGAACAATAGCGTAACACTATTTTATATATTGGCACTCGTTTTGTTTTTTTTATCGTAGATATCATGGAATTTGATCTTTAAGTCGAATTTGAACCAATGACCATCGCTAAAATGTTTTACTTATTTTAACAAATATACACGTTCCAAATTTTTAAGAAACTGAGTCTCAGATATGAATTATACATAAGTAGGCTATATTGATTTTTAGCTTCACGCTATATCCCACTCGTAGCAAGGTAGGCAAAGGGAACCTGGGGACCTAGTGTTAAGATACTTCCGTTCCCCAGTTATGTATTCCATAATATTAATAATCGCGTTAATTATTTATATGTAATAAACGACTCTTAATTATTTCCATTCATTCATTTACCATTTGACCGCAGATAAAAGCTACTTCTTTTATATAATTAAAATGTACATAGAAAATAAACGCTTACCAGTGAATGAAGAACTCCGTTCTTGCGCTCGTGCGTCGTTTCAAGGTCAAGGGGGAAGGCTCGACCTCGTTTCCATGGGATCGATGGCTGCCCCAAAAAAACCTCCTGAAACTGAACTGAAGGTAGCTCGTGCGTTTTCAATGTCAGCCTCGTAATTGCCTGTTGCCATGACAGTAGAAATAAATATTTTATTTAAAACGATCACGATTTGTCACTTGGTGTCTGGAAACTTTTATTTTTATAGTATTTGTTTTGAATAAGAAAAATATAGTTTTATTATGATAATATGATAAATTTTAATTAAGTATGATGGATGACGTAGAACGGAGTGTCTTATCACTAAGTTCCCTCTAATCTAGCTTGTTATATGTTACAAAAACGCCGTTATGGCATGTAATAAGTATTATATAATTTTGCATATAATAATTCACTTGCAAAGTCTAATAACTGCTCGATAATTTACAGTAAAGAATTAAAAGTGCCACAAACTTGTGGACAAAGTGGCATTTTGAAATTCAAAACCTATGTCCGCTCCCACGGTGGTGTATGTTTGTAACCACTTACGTGCCTCAGGTATAATATTAGTTATAATTTTGCTATATTATTGTTGTGTGAAACTTATTTAAGAGTAATTTAAAAAGAATAAAATACAATAATTGTTCATTTGTTTTTTTTTATTACCATTATAAAACATAGATTATTTATAAAATATGAAAATGTATTGTTTGTACTAAATTGGTATCACAATCATTTTTACAATCTTCACATTTCAATAACCACTTCCTTCTAATAATCTAATTAGAATTTTATTCGGCCAAATTGACGGTATAAAATTCGTGATTAGAAATACTTATCGATATCATGACATATCAATGTATATCGCCCGATTATCGTATATCAACCTTAGTACAAATATTGGTTGACGTCATGCACAGATAAAATTTGACATTGATAGATAAAAGCGACAGTTAAAAAAAATTGTAGCGTTTGTTTTAGTTAGTATTACGAAATATTATCGTATTGCTTATATTTGCTATAACCATGAAGGCTTTTTAGTTTTTCATAGATTAAACAATACTAATGCTAATTAACGTGTAAATAATTTATTCTAATCATTACTTATTATGTGCTAGTGACCTCACATTTGTGTTTATATTACCAACACTGCAAAATTTACGTGAGCCTAATATATAATAATTAAATGGTGCTATAATAATGAAAAATCTTTTAATACTTTATTATATAATTTTTAAGCATTTCCTTTCATCTTAGAATGATTAACATACCAAATCTTATTTGCAATGAGGAAACATCGAAATATCAGACCTACTAAATGAATTTTACGATGTTTATTTCATTCATGTGTACCTGTGCACCTAAATACTATACACTCTATATAGTCTATGATAGCTAAATGTCAAGATAACCGTAGACTTCCTACTTTGGTAGCGTAAAGTGTTGCGAAATCAGCGCGCGCGCATTGTCAACCCACTTCCTCGCGTCTCAACCTTGACTGTGACGCAGTTGCTGCCGTTGCGAGCGGTGCATTTATTATGTTAAATATAATTACTCTATTACTATTGTTCGCTTCATCTGTTTCAAGTATGTCGTAATGTACTTTTTCTTTTTATTAAATAGAAATATTTCTTTTCTTTTCTTCGTAAGTAATTCTTTCGCTTTTTTTAGGATTAAGCATTTCACCTAAAGGTTCATCTCATTGAAGTGGGTGGTTTAGAATTGAAACACTCTAAAAGAAAAATGGAATAAAAAGTAATCCTGCAAAATTTTAATAGGTATATTAAATATTTCGAAATTAGTATTTGTAAAATATCTGTATATTTGCTAATAAAATTAGTAAATTTGCTTATAATAGATATACACTGAGCGGTTATCTCTTCATAAAACAATATGGTAGGTGTGCTGTGACTACTACTAAATTTTCCGCTCTAACCAATTAATGTTTAATATATCAAGATCTAATCATAATAATTTACAATTAGATATATTTAATTGTGATACTTTTGGGTATTTATTTTAGATTAGGAAATACCTATGTTTAATTTAGTAAAAAATTATAGTTATAATTAAAAATATTCCATATTTCTAGGTTTTCAGTTGAAAACCTAGAAATATGGAATATTTTTAAACAAAATATTTTTTTTAAAAGTTAATATTTTTTTTATGGTTAGAATAAGCAGTATTAAGGTATTTTTACTAGGCTATTACAACCTTAAATACCCAAATTAACATTGATAATTGTACTAAAATGATTATAATGAAGATAAGTATTTATCTATTACGTAATTTTTAACGTAATCTGTATTATGTCATACTCACATACATGTGTAGACATTTTTTTTAAATAACAAGTTGTAAAGTAAAACTGTTAATGCATTTAAACTTGTTTCTCGTTTATTCTTATTTAAGAGCAACGCTGGTTTTAGCGAAGTTGCAAATGTATTATATAACTTTAGTATAATATATAAATTTAATTATTTTATTAGGAGACTAAACAATATCTAATATAATATAGCAGTGTAAGCAGAAGAAACCAGGGAACCTAATGTTTAGACACTCCGTTTCCGTTAAGATACTACCATTCCTCGCTTTCCACCGAATTCTTCAGGCATTGCGTGGGAATCGAACCCACAAATGTCGTGTTTACAATCGCCCACTTGCGCCCTTGCACCAAAACGGCCTCTCATAGTGATTTCTCACCTATTAAAAACAGTAACTCACAATCATATGCTTAAATACACACATCGCTATGTTAATATAAAACAATTTCTTACATTGTAACTATATAGAAGTACACAAAACAAAATTAAAATTCCATTTCACGTTCGCAAAAAAGAATTTACAATGTATAGAATTGTATAGGCTGTCTCGCAGCGGCGCCACCCGTCCTACGTAGATTAATGTTAATAATCTTAATCATTTTTGTTAATTGGTACAAAGCATCTCATACTAACAATTGTCGACAGTTTTATATGTGGAACAGCTATTTTTAACACTTATAATTTGGCTGAAACGTTGTTTCTAAAATTAGAAGTTTAAAATATTATATATTTTTGCTAAACGAATATATTTACAATAATAATTATTAATTATTTCAAACGTTTTAAGTTTAATTGAAGGACCTTGTGTTGTTATCATAAAAGCAGAAATATTTCCATGGTAGCCAGGAAGAAGGTTGCTTTTCCTTCGTTTTCCAACCGAATTTGAATATGTCGAAGTGTCGAATGGAGATCGAACTCACAACTATCGAACCGTTTACAGTGAAACGGTGTACTACTGCGCCACGAGTTGCGTTCAATATCACTATAATATTTGGTACATTATACCTTACTATAATATACATATGTGAAACCGCCAAACTAATATCATATTTCAATATTCTAATTGGAATAGGGCGACTATTATTTACTATCAACTTGTGAATTTTCATTACAATTAAAGAAACGTTTGAAAATTGTAATTTTTTTGGTATAGTGAAATCGATACTTCCATTCAATAAATTACGATATATCTTGACTGAAGGTTCTTGTTATTAAAACGCAATAAAATCCTGTAGTTCTTTAATATTACATTAGGTTTTCGTCGAAAGTGGAGAGTTTTTATAATAACGAATTATATTATGAATTAAAATATAATATGTAATTAAAAATATTTACAAATTATATAAAACTCCAGTTATGTGTTATAATTAATACCTACTCATGTGACTCACTCATTTTAGTGAAAAAATTTAAAACAACAATCATGGTTAATCAATGATGTAATAGTGAAAGTAAATAATTAAAATGCACAAAACCGCAAGGCATTCACAAAATACTGTTGGATTTTACAGTTTATCACAGGTTAAACGTGATATACTTAAGTAATTTTAAATTATACGTAATAAAACATGTTTTTTCTAATAAAAAAAAATCACTAAGTACAATATTATTGAAAATTTTTACTTATTTTTTTCCCATAATCACTGTTTCTTTTTTACAATCTCCTAAATTAAGCAATAATATCTGAAGAATTTTGCTCTATTTCTATCTCTTCAATTCCTGAGTTATACATACTATTAGCGCTAACGTTGATTTATATAAAAAATATTGCTATAAATTAAATTATAAAATACTAATTTAGATTTTGTTTTTACGTTTCATATAGTCTTGTATCATGTGCCTACAGGCATTCTATAACGAAGGTTACAACAAGGCTGTATTACTAAATGACAACCCGCACCCGTTTAACGGTTGCAACTAATGGCTATAGGTATTCGGCTTTTGCTCGAGAAATGTTAATTACATCGATTATAAGATCAATTTAAAAATTATACAGAATAACAAAAAATGGTTGCAATATAATTAATTGCAATTGGATAATAAAATTATAATTTTTCTTCACATATACACCAAAATGTATGGATGACAATACCAAAACAAATGAATAAAAATTTACTCTTGAACTTGGCTTGAACCCAACTTAATCAATGAGTATAATAATAAAGTTTTATGAACTTCACTCTTTTTGAATTCAAATTATTATATTAATTATATTCGATCTATTATTATAAGAATAGAAGAGGACAAGTGGAATCGAATAATATAGCTTGTAGGAATCCATATGAGCGAAATTCCGGACCTATAAAGGTCCGACGTGACACATCTGCCAACCAGACTTTTAAAATACATTTTATTTCTCGTATGTTCTTAATACAATATAGTGGGAGAAATATAACATACTTCATTTATGTATGTTGAAGAAGTACAAACAACAAGTATAGCAAGAAAATATCTTCAACATATTGAAATTTAGGTATTATTATTTCTGTAGTATATTTTAAAAATCCAGTACCTATCTATCAACACACAATATCACAAAAATTGAACAGAAAGTGGAGTTTTAAAATTAGGCTCCCTCTATCATGGCCTATACGAGATACAGCGTGAAGCTATGAAAAAAGCTTATTTTAAATTAATTATTTCTGATATCATTAAATATAGTTTTCTCATTGATTTTCTTGTCACAAGCAAGACCAAATATTCGACTACATCCTTAGACTGGATTTAAATACCATTTAATTATACCAAAAAGCATCAAAAAATATTTAAAATTATAAAATTTTAAAACATCAAAAAATATTTAAAATTATAAAACAATTATTTAAAATTATAATTATAATATAATAAGCATAAAATAAATTACCAACCTGCCGTTACTACTGTTACTGATAGTAAGTAACTATCAGTCACTTGTTTACTTTAGTTCTATCCCACTCCGGTTCTTATCACCATATTGTTTCTGCATACATATATATTATATTAATGTCATATTAATTATTAAATATTACGTTTTTCCGTAGAGTAATCAAATTAAATTTTTAAACGTTATTTGTATTGTTGAAAATGGGAGTTTGTATACATCTTTAAACTACTTAAAGAAATTTTAAAAAACTTAAAAATATTTTTTTAAATTATTCTTATTCCAGGTCGTTCTATCAAGGATATTGGTAAAATATTAATTAAATTGTACAGTAGGAAATGGGTTAAGGTCGTTGTTGTAGATTCTATTCCCTTATATAAATATACATATAGTGAGGTGAGGTTAAAAAAATATATGCTTGAAGATATACAGTAGCTGTAATATTTAATTAATTATTGCTTCATTTATAATATAGTACTTGTTTTTACAATTGGGCAATAAAAATGTTATAATATATACTATATTTTTTTCATAATTTCATAACATCATTTACATAATTATTTTAAAGTGAAAAAAGTATTTAATTCTTTTCATATTATCGTTGCTATATGTTTTATTTAAATTAAGTTGTATCGTTAGTAAGAAAACTAACTAATTGCTTATTATGGGGTAAATAACTACTTGTTTTATACTATAACCACAATATATTTTAATTTCCTCGCTCTGGTACAGAAGCACGGCGTAGAGTTCCATCACTCAACATGCAATACTTCGAGAATTTGGCGTAAAATAGGGAACAGAAGTGTCTTAATGGGAACGCAGTGACTTAACAATAGATTCACAGATTCCCTCTGCTTAAAGCTAAAAAAAATTTAAAACTGTAACCAATTCCCAATTCATTAATTTAGTATTAGATAAAGACTATTTTTTTTTATTCACAGACTGCTAAGCATATTCGACCTCTATGTAACTTTGTATAAGAATTACTTAAAGAAACTCGAATTGCGGAAACACTGTAATATATTTTTTATACGCTATGTTGTAACTTCACGGTCAATGTCGACAGGTCGGCCTTGTGGCTCCGTCGAGCACGTCTCTTAGCCGAATGGTTATGTAACCCATCGATTAATCTACTAATGTATGTAAATTATGAAATTAATGTGTATACATAATACTCGAAAAAATTAAACCGTATGCCTCTCTTGACACGTTTATGTATAAAAAATTACTAAATCACTTATAGAGCAAGTGTATACACTTTTATATTTTTCAACTATTAGGAAATGAAAATTGAGTCGTAATTTAAAAAAAATTCAACCAAAAAAAAAAAATTAAAATGTTGACACAGCTTAGTTTTAATATCGTGAAATTATAAACATTTGCCAATTCCAATACTATAGATTGTAGTAAATAATATACTTTTTAGAATAATTAACTAGAAAAAATAAGAACGGAAACGAATAAATCTTAAAACAATTATAACATATCTACTAGATAACCTATAACACTCGAGTCAGCTCAAACTGCAACAAGTCAACGACTCTATTACATGAGTCCACATTGCTATTATCAAGTAGCGTCATTGGTCGCCGCGACCGTATATTTTTAGCCTAGGCCGCACTAAAAATAGTTTACTGTACAACAGTTATTACTGAATTAATATTTCTAAAAATGGATCGTCTACGCTAGTGATAACGCGGCCGACCGATAGTACGCTAGCTGACGTTGTGCCGCCATGTTCTTTTGTTTTTGTTTGTGTTGACGTTTCTTTTTTTTTTGCGTTTTGTTTTGATTGTGAGATTTGGCTATTAAGTTTTATTTGGTTTGAGATATTTTATTAATTAATTTGGGGTTTGTAATGTCTAATGGATGTGAAAAAAGATTATAATAGTACAGAGATAGAGGTATTAAGTTTTTATAACAGATATAATTAACTTATTTTTTCAGTTTCATATTGTATTCCGCATATAATAGGGTAGGCAAAAGAAACCTAGTGCTAAGACATTCCGATCTCCACTTTCCGCCTCAGGATTACAATTAATAATTGTAATAATAATTTTATCTCCACATAAAGAATAATTTAATGATTCTCACACGCTTTTCTTGTATAGACGTATTTAACAGATACCCATGTTTGAAAATGGATAGTAAGTTATTCAGTTTTAACTGCGGTTACTGCTGTAAACACTCGACCGCTTAGTATAATATGGAAAGCACTTAAAATGGGTGTTTAAACGTAATGGCAGAATATTCACATAGTTATAAACCGCTTCCAAGATATCTTAAGACGTATGCATATATTGTATTTGTAAATTATATTGTTACGTTTATTTTTTTATATATGTAGGTACTCATAAAATGTAATTGATATTCTTAATGTGTGTTGTTGGAACTAATAAACAAAGGATTAAAGCCGTTATGGCTCAATAAAATATAGTTTTTTAGATTAAAGGATTTTGGGTTCAAATCCCTATTGTAGGAATATGGATACTTGTATTCGACATTCGAGACACAATGGAACCTACTAACTCAATACAATGTTTTTAAATAAACAAAAAGTGTACATTTAAGTACGTCTAGGATTTTTCTTCAATGCATCCTAATCATTCTATGCATTTCCGTACTATCGAGTTTCCTTTAGAGCCACTTTTAATTCTAGCGTCGTAGCAAACTTATTTCCTTTATAATTAAACGCCATTTTCCTTTTGTTCCAGGTATGTTTTGCTCTGATATGATCCACTTTGCAGTTTAAGCGTCGTCGGCGGAATACCTAGAAAGCCTCTCCATGCTTCATAGAACACGTCAAAGGAAATTTTAAAAGACTTATCAGGTGTTGCAAGTAGATATTTTTATAAGAGGTGAATGCATAAAGTCGTGCGTCGTAAAGTTAGTTAAAAATATTTTTAAGTTCAATAACTACTTTCTCTGTACGATGATTTAGGGTTTGATTCCCACACGAAGGAATTATTTCTAGCCGTGAATATAAAGAAGAAGACTCGTGTGCTTTTATTTTACAGTCTATTTAAAGTATCAATTTTAACGGAGCTGTCATCCAACACTAATTCAGCATATACACCTTATAGTTACAAACTAATTCAAAAAAGTTCAAATTTATATAAAAAATCGCATAATTATTAATTATTCTTAGTGTAGGTATTGTATTTTCGAAACAATTATAATTTACAATTCTTTATATAATTTTTGGCATTTATTTCTTGCAAAGTGTGTTTGCGATGCTATCAGAGTCTACACTTTGGGTGTTACAATGTGTTTTAGTATTACAATGCCCTTATGTGTAACTGTTAACCGTTGATCAAATAACTCAGGCTCAAGGTCAGTAGTTAGCGCGAGTTTCAAGTTTATACTGAAAACTATATTTTTGCAAGTCATTGGTATATATTATATATACTGAATTAAATATATTTGATATATAAAATCGACTTTTTAAAGGTGACTGCTTAAAGGCTAGTGGGTTCAGAACCCACTCAATAAAACGCTTAATTATGACTTAGAACTTTGATTTCTTCATGTTGTTATTATTTACAATTTCAAATCTTATTTTAGCAACGAAATACGAACTTATTTTTTTTTAATTCATTAGTATTCAATAGAATGTTCAATAACAAAATATGACTTTTGCTTTGACAGTAGGTACTCGTATTAATTTTAATCTATCAATCATATTTTATGGAAAATTTCATTTGAACTTTTGTTTTTTTTTTATATTTTATATATGATTGGGACAAATACTTTACCTACTTATATATTTTTTTATATACTAATTGAAATCTATGAGTTATCTTTATTGGCTATTTCATAATCCCCACTTATACGGAATATAATCGAAGCATTTTTTTTTACTTCTCATATCATACGTCCATTTCCTCTAATATTTATCGTATAATGTATATACTAAAGTAATTACTTTCATCGGGAAAACCGCAGAAATATTAATATAAATTTATCTAGTTAAATAAGACAAAAATCGACGACAACGTCGATAGTATTTAGAGATTGTCATGTAAGCTGGATTTTTGGCCCAGGCATAAAGATAGATAGAAATAGTGATTATAAAAGGAATATAAGAAATACTATTTATAAATAAAAACCTTACATATTTCATGTTGTTCCGTCTGTGTGTTTACCTAAGTCACAATAGATCTCATTAAAATGTTAGACCGGTAGGTTTGAAGGCTGTCTCAGATTATGATGATCTCATTCGCTGAGGAAATACCTTAGCAGGTAGCCTACCGGCCATGGATTTTGTATATGTAACAATAAAATCAATAAATTTCTATTTATTGTTTGTTTTAGAATTGATTACTTAATTTTATACTACGTTTTATCATCATATAGGTATGGGAAGAAAAAGAAGAAAGAGTTTGCCAATAATTATATGTTGACAATATAAATAAGATAAGAGTAGCATAGTAGTATGTAATAATAAACACATTTTTATTATTTTTTACATGCATATATGTACATTCATAAACGTGCAAAAGAAATTAATATGGACTAATTATAAAGAGCAATAAGGCTTGTTCAATTATTTGTTTACCATAAATCTGTCGTTTAATCGAACATTTTTTTTTCATAAATTAAGTTTTTTCGACAGCCTTAAGGTTGTTCTAAAATTAATTTTTACAATCTCTTAATGTTGTCTGTCCATCCAATCATAGTGTTTGTTTACGTTATTATATATACTAGTGACGTACAAATTAAAGGGCGAGGTGTACTTTCAAGGTTGCACTGCAGCAGTAAAGTTCATCAGTCTATGCAAAAAAAGTACAAATCAGTTGCGTTGCGATGATTAAATGTTATTTAAGACACGCTCTCCTACATACATGTTTAAGTAAGATTGTTTATAATTGATATAATTTATCCTTTTAGCCGTATGATACTAAAAAATACTTAAATTTGTAAATTTTACTTTGAGACTGTCGTGGCGCAGCGGCACAAGGGTGTGACTGTAACGCGACGGTTGTAGATTCGATCCCCACTCGAAGAAGTGAAATATTTATATACGTTTGTTTATATTTCCATTTCTTCGCTCTGGTGTCGAGGCAAAGCGCGGCGTTGAATTCTGCCACTCAACACACAATGCTTCCAGAATTCGGCAGAAAGTGGGGTCGGTAGTAGCACTAGCATCCCTCTGCCTACCCTACTGCGTACGGGATAGAGCGTGAAACTGATTTATTTATTTACTTAATTTTGGAGTTACTATACATTATAATATGAAATTTGATCTATAAACTGACTACTGGTATTGGAAATTGTATTCTACAGCTATTTTGCTTTCTTCAGCTAATTTGTATCCTACGGAATTCTGCATAAGAAATCTCACAGCTCACAAAGAGATATTATTATTCTGTCTCTCAATCCTAGTTTAGTTAGCTAATAAGCTTGCAGATGCAACGCCACGGGTTGCAATTTGAAGTCGTTGCTACCAGGCCCGACCGGTCCAGCGCAATTAAGCGACACAGTAAAAGCAGCTATTAAGTATAATATTTTTACTCGCCCCGACAGACTGCAGATATAAGATCTTTATATATACGAAATGGATGTTATCTATTAATCGCCAGGTCTAAGAACGTCTCCACTCCTTGATATTCTGTTCCAACTTTTACCTTTTTAGTTATAGGTAGCTCAATTTCCTTAAGCTACGTTTGTTTTGTGTGAGTTTATTTTATTTATACATTTTTTTCTTCCATTTCTCCCATTTGCAGAAGCAAAAAAGACTAATTCATTTATTTATTTAATTAATTTATTCGCTCTCTTACTACTCTTGCCGTACAAGAGAGCTAGTAAAAGCCTCATTATAATTATGTAAATTATATATTTTCATTTTATATTTATAAATACTAAATAAAGTTTTTTGCTCTAAACAGATCTGTTATGTTAAATTAAATAAAATCCGCAATAAATACGACGGCAAATTTAAAACACTTGTATAAATTTAACAACTCAATTATTTTTATTTCATGGTCAAAATTAGTAAAAATTTGAATAATAAAGTTTAATTTATTATTATAAAGAACTCAAGTTGGTATAGCAGAATTTTTAAAAGTGGTTTTTGCTGTTTCGATGGGAATGTTGATTATTAAATTTTAAATCGACTTTGCCATCTTGTCTATGTACATCTAGCTGTATGTAACAGACAGGTGCAATCAGCCGTTTACGGAGGTGGCAACATTTTTTTTGTTATTTTATCTAAAATATTCTGTACTGCAATGGCACAGGGTCCAAAATTATTGTAAAAATGTTTTTCCGAAGATGCACGTCGTTCCCATGCATCGTCGCGTAGTTCACGAACGTTTTAAACTTTTTTCTCAAACGGGTCTACAATGAGATTCTGGTTTTGCAAGGCAACTCACAGTATCGATACTCGATAGTGCCGTCTCGATTTTATCATTATTTTTCGCATGTTAATGGTTTTTATAATCATTTAAAATGGTATTCAGGATATTTGCATTTTTATTTTAATATTTTATGCAAAATAAACAGTTGTGCTAATATTTAAATCGTTACGAATATAAGAATTATGATTATGTGTGCATATTTTTTTAAGCACAGTAAATGTAAATACAGATGGAGTTTTTTTAATTTTACAGGTACAACATCTTAGTGTACCAAGAACTATACATATTACCAATACACATATAATGTATGGAAGCTGTGTTATTTTTTTATGCTCATATTTTATTTAAAATAAATTTACTAATCTTATTGCCATAATTTTAAAATCTAATTACGCCGTAAACTATCCAAATACAGAGACAATATCCATAAAAACGATAAATAGCTAGCTAGCTAGCTTGACAAACATTACACTATGTAACGTATACGTACATATTCACATTAATTACTGGTCTGAACAATGTCCGTCTATCTACGAATACATTAAGTTTACCTACTAACAAGGTTTCCATACAAAGGCATGTCATTCCACGTCTCAGAGCGCAGAACAGCCTCCTGCGATGCAACCTGCAAGTCCAGTTTGGCCCAGGCCCAGCTCATCCGCGATAAAATGTTATTAAACGATTTTCTGGTTCATTACTCCATTATGACGGTACAAATTCTAGTTAACATGCAAAAGATGCAATGGACGCGTAACTATATAAAACTATCAGCCAAGAAATGAGGTATTAATTTAAAAACAAGCGATTATAAAAAAATTTAAATGCCCTCCGTGACTAGGACAGCTTGTTGCGACCTTGGCGGCGGCCATTTGCTTTTTTTCGCGCGCTCAATGTTGCCAGCATGTCGGCGTGCGGTGCGTTCGCTTTTACTTGATTTTATTTTACTGATGGCATCTTGTTATGCAACTTTTTTATACTTTATTTTATGTAATAAACACTTTTAATTAGTATAGCGTAGCTGGTTAGTTATATACCTATTAACTATTTATCGAATGGTTTCAATTATTTTTTTGTGCACCTTCACGCATCTTGCGTTGTGCTCAACCTACTCCGCAGGATGGAAAGCTCGACCAGAACTTTCTTTTTATATTTATTCATAGTAGGGTTGATTCACTTTGTGGTGATCTTCGCTATATTAATAAGAACAATATTTTTTGACAAAAATTGATGATGAAAATTGGACAATGTGAGACTGTTCGAATAGATAACTTCGAAAGATAGGGTCGTTTTGTCTTGAATTTATTAACAAATTTCTTTAATCTTCACTTATTTGACAAAAAATTGGGGGATTATTCCTACTACTTGTTAATTGCAATAGTCAAATGCAGTCGGTATTGATTTTTTTTAAAGAAAAAATAATCCAATATTTCTTACTTCCAGTTATAAATAATGTTTCTTTGATAACACAATTATATTGTAATTTTTATTTTCTTTGAATCTATAAGGAAAAATAGCATTAATTACAAAAAAGTTCAACTTTCACAAACTACCGAAACTGTGATTAAGATAATTACTCTAGTAGATTTTTATCTTATTGGACTCTTTTTTTTATCTTATGAGATTAAGGCGAAATTATAAAAACGAAGATATTTTAAAAAAATAAATATTAAATTAAAAATGGAATGAAATATTTATTTAATATTAAAAGTGAACTCCGGTAATGGTAATACATATTCGATAAATCCTATATTCATACAAAAATATGAAATATAATAGATAAAAATATTTTCGTATATTCCTCCCATATATTAAATCTTGTTTTCATTCATCTCTCGTATAAGAAACCTCTATGTTCCTCCCATTAATCATTAGATATTGATGTTTTTTTTTTTAAATTAGATTATTATTTTAAACCCCATACATTAAAATAAGAGTAAACTATTTGTATGCATTTTCGGCAAAAAGTGAGGAACGGAGTGTCTTAACACGAGGTTCCTCCTGCGTACCCTGCTGTGTGCGTGATACAGCGTGAAGCTGATTTGCTGCTGATTTGATTTATTCTATTAGCAATAATAATTCTCAGTAAATACAAGATCGATATTCACTTCCCAATATTCTGGTACTGCTCAGTGACGTATGTTATCTAGCACGGCTGATGGGTCGCGCTAATCCGTTTCCAAGTTCGTATACCACGTACAGTGGATTTGTGACGAGATTCGTTGTTCGAGCGTTAAGATTAATACTAAATTGCTACTTATTAGGGCGTAGCTTTGAACGTTTAGAATTCTATTTTCTGACAGCGGGACTGTAAACACGGCGGTTGTGAATTCGATTTCTACTTGATTGAATTATTTTAATTTCTGGAGACTTAGCGCGCTGTTTGGTACCGATACACCATTCAAAATCTAATAACGGACAATTGGATCATTTAAGCGAAAAGTAGAGAAGTTGAAACTTTAGCAATAAACTCTCTCTGAGTCTCTAGGGTATCTAGTATCTAGGGTAGGTACCCTAGATACTAGATACGGATAGAATTAAAGAATATTACTTCCTTGTTCATAAAAACAAACGTTTGTACAGTTTAATAGAATTGACTATTGAGTGGTTAACTGAAAGTGAATACGGCATGGTAATTTATTTGTAATGCATTTGTAAATTGTTGTTCTACTTGAGACAATGTATGGAATTTGTTTACAATATTAAAGTACTTGAGGTCAATCGTGGCGTACGTGTGCCTGTAAACACGACTGGTTGTGGGTTCGATCCCCACTCGAGGAAATGAGATATCTATTTAAATATACATTTTTATTTCTTCGCTCTGGTGTCGAGGCCAAGCGAGCGCGAGTTCCGCCACTCAACATGGAAACGGGGTGTCTTAACACTAGGTTCCCTTTACTTACCCTGCTGAATGTGGGATACGGCGTGCTAATTATGATTAAACTAAATACTTATGTATAAATATTTATGAAAATCACAACCCGCAAATCATTTGGCTTTTTCATATAATTTTAACTAAGTGATAGTTAATATAAAGCATAATTTTTTATTGTTCGTATTATATAATTTTACTATGAAAAAATATATTTATTATTATTGATAATTATTATTCTTGTATTGAAATGATAAATGGGAGAAAATATGTAGAAATTTATTTAATAAGATTAATGAAAGTTGAGAAGGAACATGCAATGTTTTTTCTTAGTATTGTTTTTACGAATCTTAATTAGGTATTATTTTATTATAAAATAATTTATTTAAGTGAAACTTAAATAATAGTAATACTTTACAACAACTATTTAAATTAAAGAAACCATTTACTTTTTAACACGAATGATAAAGATTCATTTTATTAAAATTCTTACAGAGTTCAAGATATTTTACCTTACTAAGTACGAGACGGAAGAGTGAATGCTTGAAAACCATATGTCGTTTGATGTTCCCTCCTTGAAGAGAAGTGAGGATGAAATCAAGTATGCCAACTACGACGGTCTCTTAATCTATGCTTCTATAGGTTATATAGGTATACCTATATAACTATGGAAATATTCTATCTGAATTACCACCATGCTACATTTACTTCTAAGTTTTTTTAAAAAAAAAACGTTAATTAAAAATGAGGCCGTCGTGACGAAGTGGCACAAGTGTGTGATTGTAAATGCACCGGTTGTGGGTTCGATTTCTACTTGGTAGAATGAAATATTTAATATTTTCAAACATTTATATTTTTAATTTCGTGGTATATCGTATTCCACGTACTGTAGCGTAGTAGAGGTAACCTATTCCCAGTTTCCGATGAATACTGGAGGCATTGCTTATTGAGTCGCGGAACTCAACGCTGCGCTTTACCTCGAATCTCCAACACCAAAGCGAATCAACTTAATGCGAAGAAATTTTACACAATAGAAATATTTTACCAAATCCTTATAAATTCCTATACTATATACATAGTAGGTACATTCAAGGACAGTAAAGCAAAGTAAAAAATGTTCCCCATAGGAACGTTTTAGGGAAACTGCACTCTAGCGGTCAGTGTTAAGGTGTTATATCGAGCGTGAAACGGAGTGTTAGAGCCAGATTGAATAAACTGCTTGACACACTTTTCCCTTTCGGGTCAGACGGGTGCCCGTGCTGTAAACAAACGCCCGTTACGACATCTTGAGATTTTAAAGAATCTTGCCGTTTGAGTTCGCACGTTTTGAACTGAAATATATGTTTTTTTTTTAGTTTAACTTGATTTTATTTAACTAGAATTTGCTTATTTATTATAGATAGTATTTTTACCTATTTCAATTATAAATGCTGGAAACACCTATGCAGTAACTTCTTAATATAGACACCGAACAAAAAGCGTTGTTTTAAATTGTACATAACATTTATTTACGTATATTAATATATTTTTTTTGTGAAATCACTAATTTACTTTAAAAAAGCTTGTACCTACAGACATTATAGTAAATTCAAGGAGTTGGTAGATAGGTGCAAAGGTTATGAATAATTCGTATTACGCCGTCGACAAGGAGAGCTTCACCGCGATAGCATCAGATCTGGCGCCATCTTTTGTTATTAGCATCATAAGCGGCACTACGGTTTGACAATTCGAAATTGACATTGTAATCTTAACAAAAGGTCTGACCTGCCTTATCAGTTGTAAGGAATATTTACTTACATCGTATTTATATGGCCCTTACTATCTTTGAATAAGACTCAAAATTGAGTGGCATAATATTTCTGAATGACATTGTTCCTGTGCTACGGAGCTCACAAATACATCCTGCTTTGAAAGAAGTAGATGCAGGAGCTGTTTACGTAACGGGTAATTGTATCAAAGAACTTCTTAAGTATTACTAAAGAAATCTAAATAGATTTACTCCTTAGTTAAGTCTTTAATTATTCCAAGTATAAATCCCATAAATATATCTAAATTGCCTCAAGAATATACTATAATGGCACGCGTGCTTTGTTTTAAAAAAAAAATAAGCCCAAACTTCAACATTTGCTTGAAAACCAAGGTAGTATTTCGTTGGTATGAGCATCTTTTAGTCTTAAGAATACAGATATATTTATTTTATTATTTATTATAACTGTTTTAATGATTCAAACATTGTATATGAGGTAAACAGTTCGATTATAGTTTCGATTAAATTGTAAATTTTTCATACACTAAAATTATACTTGAAATCAATGAACTTATTTGAGTAAATGATGGTATTTCAAGTCATATACAGGTCACATAACGAGTTTATGATATGAGCTTCTAATCTAGACCTGCTAGAGAGCTATTTTTTTGACATACCGTTATTTCCTCGTTAAATTCGATAACATTAAAGATAAAATGGCATGACATTAAAAATTAATACATGTCCGATTTATTCACAAGAAATTTACATACTTAGGTATATGTGTATGTACATAATATATTTATTAAGTATAAATGTTGTATAAAGACGTCTCTAAAACATTCTCGTAAGTCAATTTTTATTTTATACATTCATCCTTTAATTTTTTTAGCTTAATGCTGTATCCCTGGCAGAGTAACCAAAGAGTAGAAACACCGGATACATCTTCCGCTTTGTCCACTATCAACCTCTTCATAAATGCCCTTCTGTCCTCGTGCTTTTTACGTAGCTTTTCTCCAGTATCATTCTGTTTTCGAAGATCAACTGCAGTCTCCCTCTGCCTCTCTTACCATTTACTATTGCTTGATAAATCCATGCTATTCTGAGTTTCATTCAGAAGATCAAAAAATAGTTTTTCAGTGTAGCATCCTAGTAAATTTCTTATTTCTTTAATTTTAAGTGAAATTCACTTGAAATTTACTTATGAATGACTTATTGCTATAAAACAAATATATTCTACAATTACAAATAAATATAAAAATCGTCCATTACACGTAGAGACCACCGCAGCAATACGTTGTTATATTCAATTAGTATGATCAAAACCGTCCCAGTCGTATTATACATTCCGCTTGCGACCCAACCAGCCACATTTTGTAGTAAAAGTACAAAAGAACTAACCACTATTTCTTAAATTGAAGTATCAATTTTACCTTTTACCTTGACTTTTCATTCGTAAGTCAACACTTCACTTGTGTAATTAAATGTAATATTATTAAAAAATATAATTACTAATTATTATGCAATGAAATTCATTTGTTTTAAATTCATGAAAATATTATTATTCTAATTACAATAGTTTTAAAATTGTATTACCATTTGAAATTACACATTTTATGAAAATTGATTTCTACTCTTACGAAAAATTCAATAATAACAAATCAGTAAACAAACAATAAAAATTCTGACTGTATCAATTTTTTTATTAGTTACCCTATATATAGTTTTTTAAGCTTCACGCTGTATCTAGAAGCAAAAAGTGTTAATATACGTGTTGAATGTACTACCATAGCACGGAAATGAAAAAAATTAATTTAAATGCAAAGAGTAGAAATCCGTCGCTAGGACCCTATGCTGAGACCGAACCTACAACCATCAAGCTTACAAGGCGACACTGTCCTACTGCGAAACGACGAACAATGTAAACGTAACCACCTACGTAACCACTAAAGTATTTTAAGAGTATTTATTTTAAAAGTAACAAGTAGTACTTGTTTTATTAGAACAAAAATTAAACAATAGGTATATTATTCTCTATTTAAATTATACACGGGCTATGAACAATTTAGTTCGCCTAAATGAATCACTACTTAAATGTTATAAAGTTCCTCATCCCGTACTGGGAATCCAGTGTACCATAACGGTTGCAGTTAATAAAACTTTCCTTGTATACGAACATACGATCATTTGCTACTATAAATATTTTAAAAAAGTATTTTTTTTAGCGTCACACATAACATAGTGTTAAGGCACTCCGTTACTATTAAGACACTTCCGTTGTTCACTTTCAGCCGAATTTTGAAGGCATTGCGCATTGATTGCAAATTTTCAATCTTTTATATATATCTATGATATTATATAGATTATTAAACCAAAGACACTCGAACCTACACCTCTCAACAAGTGTTTTATTTTCCTTTTAATTAAATGGACTAAATTCCTAACATATCATAATTTTCAGCTACCACATACATAAACATAGATAATAAATACAAAATACAACTAAAAGGGACATTCAGTCTCGATGCTATAACAAATAAGCGACATGACCAATTAAAAACATAACGATCTCAACAACAAACAACGAATGTAATCTTTTAAATACCCACACTATTGGCCGTGTACACATATTTGCGGTTTCCTTATCAGCATAATACTAATTGTGTGTGTGTGTGTGTGCGCGGATGACGTCATACGTATTGTCATCGACTCATCGCTGATGGCTGACTGCAAGTGACAGAGGTTCCTTGGTTCATATTTGCCTAAAATTATTGATTTATATGTTAGATAAGTTTAATTAAATGTTGGTACTAATACAATATTCAATTAGAGGGCAGTTGTGGCGCAGGGGCACAATGGGTGGGTTCGATTCCACTTGAGAAAATTAATATTTTCATTTCTTTACTCCGGTGTCAAGGCAGCGCCAGTCTGGTGGCGTTGAATTCCGTCACTCAGTACTTCCAAAATTCGACTGAAAATGAGGAACGGAGTATCTTAACACTACATTCCCTATGCCTACCCTGCCGCTGTATGCAAGATACAGCGTGAATCTAAAACAAAAATAAAAAATAATTCAATTTGCATGAATCTTTCTTATCTACAATAATCATTGAATGGTCCTCGAAAGGGCACCAGGTTGCCCATCATTTCCATTTCCAACATCTTGTACGAGCCTAACAAGTTTCGCTTTCACTGAACTTGACATAGGTCAAACGGTGTGCGATGGCACTCAAAAGCCAAACAAACCGAGTGGCACGCTGATGTCATATCCACCTGTCACGCAATCCTAAACCTTATGGCTGACTACGAGGCTGTGATTTTCCGTTTTCACTAGAAGAATTGCTTTGTACTTTTACCTTCCGCAAGATCGTTCGAAGGACAGCGTTCTTTCGGGTCTCAGGCCTCTTTTTCATTGGGAAGTGACACGCTTGGCCGCGAGACCTTGCGCCACCCCCCCCCCCCCCCCACGTCCTACCCCGGCCGGGCTGACGTCACCCGCGCCATCTTGCTTTAATGACGCGTTGCCGAGCAACTCGGTGTGCGTTACGTAGAGACAAATTGACACAAATTCATATATTATTTTCCACTATTACTATGATTTTAAATTTTATTCTAATATATTCTATAATAAATAGTAATTCGTTTCCCGCCTTTAGTAACCTAGTGTAAATTGTTTATAAAATTTCCTAGCTACTAAAGTAAGCGAATGGTTGTGCAAATGTTTTTCTTGTACGTGTGAATGAGATATACATATTAAATAGTACATTGTCAATGAGACGTTCACGTTTATATTGTGACGATCGGTTGTATGTTTGTTTATTATATAACAATTTTTGCTTCTTTATAATTTTATGTTTGTATTATTTATTTATAAAATTTACCTTTAGAATAGTTATAATTACAAAAATTATAATATTATAGGTTTAATTATAATACGTAGATATTTTTTTAGTAATTTTATTAACGAAAATTTAATTATCAACTAAATGGAAAAATTTAAAAATATGATCATATTTTCCAATTTCAATTTGCTTGATGTCAAATATATAGCAATCAAAACAAAATTTATACTTTAATAATTAAAATAACCTTCTGAAATTCATAACAAATAATAAATAAAATAAAATAAAACGAGAAAAAAAGGTGCGCAAAAAAAATCAATACTTCCGATCTTAATTTAATATAAACTATAATATAAAACTTGCCTTTAGTCGATTCGACGTATTTAAGTAATCTAGAATATCCTTTAAAATCAAGTTGATCAAAAAGTTGAGTTGACTACTTTCACAAGTGGCTGGGCGCGTAATTAAATAAATACATATAATATTTATGTGCATGTTCGTACGTAGGTATACATATTAATGATGAAATAAATATTATAATTTTTTTTTATATTTATAATGGAGGCTGTCGTGATACAGCACACAGAATTGTTTTCATTTACTCGCTTTGGTAACAAGTTATTATTATTATTATTGTCTCAAAAATTAAGTATAGCTAAAAATGTAATTTATTCATAGCTTCGAGCTGATTGTCTGGGATACACACATAGGGCAGGCAGAGGGAACCTGAGAGCCTAGTCTTAAAACTCTGTTCCCATCAAGACACTTCTGTTCCGCACTTGCCACCGAATTTTCTGGAAATTGCTTAGTTACCAACCAGTTTTCCTGGTCCATTTATTATAAATATTGCAAATATTTTAATATTTAATAAATTCATATTCACATTTAAAAACTCAAGAAGCACTTTAATTTCCATATAATTTTATTGTCAAACAAATATATAGATATTTGTATAATTAACTCTTTATGAAATATTCAAGTGGCACGATTGTTTCAGTTTCAAGTCTATCATATATAAATGATTTTTTACCATCGACATATAATTAAACACCATGTACGTTGCAATTTATTTCTTCACACCACTTATTATAAACTACACATTCTATTATTAAAATATTTACTAAGCTATATAATATCTTTATCGTAAAATTGTAAGGGAAATTAAGTTAGCCGCAAGAATTTAGTCATTTTCTTTTTCAACTTTTTTATTTTCTAGTGATTTGAAATCTTGTAAGTTATATTTGACACATTTCCTAGTGTCCGATTGAGCTGAAATTTGGATTACAACTTTAGTTATGATGACAATAAAATTACATAATGGCCATCCAAAATGGCGGATTATAAATTTTTGCACAACCTAATATAAATATGAACTGAACAAAGCTTGACTTTTAAAATACCATGAAAAAAATCTAAAAAGCTTGTTTTAAAAAGATTTTTTTATGAATATTTTATTACAGTTTTATATTTTCAGTAATTACAAACTGTTAAATTTGTTTTGTTATTCTGGATACATTATTAATTGCAACATATAATAGGCTTATTGTTTTTCGGAGTTATCTTCATCTGACCTATATGATCTTAGGATCAAGAAAGTTTACAAACAGCTGTACATTGTAGATTATTTTATTTTAAGCAGTTACTATAAATTACTTTTAGATACAAATATTTTGAGTATAAAAAAATAAACAAAAGCACATACCATTAAAATAAGATTCAGTAACAGGAAAATGACTTAACTATACCTTATAAAAAAATATATCATTAGAAAAAATGTATTTCACACTAGCTTTTCCTAATATTCTTATCATATCAAACTCGAGCTCTAATGTAAACTTTTTTAAAATTTAAATATAACGTAGCAGGAATTGAACATCTAGAAAGAAAATAACTCACAAACAAACATAAAATATATTTTTTAGGTTCATGCTGTATCGCGCATATTAGAAAGAGGAATAGCGATTAACTAGTGTTAAGACATTTCTTTTCACTGAGTGGAAATTGATCCCACAACCGTTTACAGTCACACGCTGTGCCACTTCGCCTTAACATCCTCAAACATAAATTGGACGAACAGAATAATTTCAAACATTCCCTTTTACAAAGTCCTACATACAATATTCATAGTTCCATACAGTGTTATTAAATTTCCCTTTCGATAGCTCTCATACAACGTGGGTAGGTGTGGGGAGGAGGGGGTTACACGTGCTCTCAACAAATGCATCGCCCACTCTCACTTGCCTCCTCGCAATGGGACACTGAAATTCTGGACGTGCTTCCCTTAGCATTAAACTTTGTTTATATATAAAGAACATATTAAATATAATCTAATGACTGTAATCTAGACGGTTATTAAAAAAATAAGATAGAGTTGTTGTGAAACAATTTAATTTATATTGAAATTTTAGTATTATTAGTGACGTTATGTGTATTTTTTAGCTACAGCACGCTGCATCCTTCAGGATTAGGCAAAGGAAATTAAGGACTTGGTTAAAACACTGCGTTCCCACTAAGACACTTTCGTCCCCCCTTTCAGCCAAAGTCTGGGAATAAATAAAAAAAAAATATTAGTCTTAATGATTACATTGTAATTTTTTTTAAATACTTTTATATAAATTAGAACATATTACCTCCTCTTTGATTTCTACTTACATGTATGTACCACTGCAACAACAGAACAACAATAAAGCTAAATAAACTGTAAATCTGAAACGCATATGACTAATGGATTGCTTCATAATGACACCACTGCTGGCAAACATGCGATATCATCTTCCCTGTATAAATGCTATAATCGAGTTTCGATTTATTCTGTTCTGGGTTTCAGGACATATTGAATATTTGCCAAGGAACCTTGTTATTGGGACGCAAGGTTCATAATTGAATGTTTCTGTAAACAACGTGGGCGCCCTCCCTTACTCCTCCCCCGGCAAGGTCACGCGGCTACAGCATAGAGGGTATAGAGGGAGATGAAACAGGTGTTTATGAAAAGTTGTAGAAATGCTGCAGGAGGATTTTGTTTGTGATTTTATATCTATGTTTGCGAACTAAGACTCGCAATCTAAATAAAAGATATCACAAATATTGATATTATGTAAGCCTCTAAGATTCCAGTGAAGGTGTGTGGGTGCAACGTTTATCTTCTCAACTATCAAGGATTGTTGTGTTGAATTGAATAACATACAAATAATCCTTTATACGAGACCTATTTTATTTTCTATTTAATAAAATACAAAAGATTTTTTTTTTACTTTTTATTAGTTATAAAAATATGTATATTAAACATAATGTTTGTATAACATTTTCTTATAGTTACATCTGTAAAAGTTCACATCAAAGAGACGTACTATTATCCGTAAATATATATTGAAAGAACTCGATCAACTGACCTGTCAAAAGCAGACGGGATTTTCACACAAAACCTTTGAGTTGAACGTGTAATGAGCGTTGAGGAAACAAAGGGCTCCAAATGAAGGAAAAAACGAATTTTAAATACGATGAAACAATAACATATGTAGTTTATAATTAATTAACGTTTTTATAAATATCTGCATTTTCTTATATAAAAGAAAACGTAACTTAACAATCTGTAAAACAATACTTATTACTTACATTCTTAAAATTTTAAAAAGACAATTTGCGCTCCTAAACTGTTAATCTGTGAATATCTCGTAATTTTTCTTATAAGATTCTGAAACAAGTGTTTTTTTTAATCTGTTGTCATTATTATTCTTTATTTCAAAAAAAAATATATCAAGAACAATAACGCCGGGACAAAGACATAACAATAAATCGTTTTAATTACCCACGTCGAAATGAATATAAATTACTCAAACAATTATCATAATTATATATATTACCTATTCGTACATTAACTGTATAGATTTTTTCTACTGTAAAAGTAGTGTTAGATAACTTATCGAGTGCCCTAGTCCTTGACTTGTACTTGTGTAATACTCTCGTAATTGTGTTACAATATTAGATTAAATGCCGACTACAGTAAACGTTACTGAAATGTATCATTATCTAATAGTTTTTTTAACTGTTTTCACCTAATATATGATAGAACTATATTTATAGACATATTGAATTGATTTGCCTTGTCAATAATGAAATTACAAGTTCAAATCTTTTGCTGGGAAATGTTTTTAACGTATGAGCATATGCGTATATAATATGTAAACTGAGGTCGTCTTAAGTGAGCCACATACTACTACTAGACGGTTGTCGGTTCAACCCCTACTTGAGTTCCCGATTTTGAGCGGTTTATATTGAGACACTCCTTATATGAAACAGTATATGAAGTTATATAAACAATAATTTTAATAAATGTCATCCAAAAATATATACCATTTTGTTTTATTGACTTGTAAACTAATTTTACAAAGTACAAATATAAAAACAATAATTTTATCGAATTATCTATTAATATGAATACATACTTAGTTATATTCACGTCTACGTCACATTCCTTTTAAGCGTAGGCGTCCTCACACCCACGCTGGTACACTTCAGCGGTGAACACATTAAAAATATGACTTTTTTCGTCATATTTGAATAATATATATCATAATAAATTAAAAAACGTGGATAATCATTAGTTTTGAAGAAAACATACATTTTTAAACACATTTATACAAAGTATTTGAACTAATTTTAGATATTACGATTAGTGGAATTGGAATAAAATATAACGAAATAACTTTTATATGAAAGCAATGAAAATTTGTATGTTAAATAAATGAAAGAAAAATCAGAAGTTGATTCTGCAAGTTGACTAACTAACCTTCCGGATGACGCAATCTCATGGCGTGACCCAATTTCCACATTCGAAGAAACAGAAAAGAACTGAAAAACTTGTATAATAAGTAGTTTGTTTACATAGACTATGCCATCAACACTACACATACGGTTACTAAAATTAGCATTTGCTTTACCCAAATATATATTTTATAGTGTAATTTTATAATATTAAATTAATTTTAAAAATTATAGGTACATCTACATATTTATTTTTTTAATAAATTTAAATTAATTTATAGAATTATGACCAGAAACTACGCAAATTTAGTCCAACTAAAAATTAACCCTACACCTCCCTAGTGCCACCAAAGAAAAGTTAAAGTAAAGAAAATGTTATAATTTAATTAAAATTCAATCTTTATACGATTAGTCTTTAGACGAGAGCAATTCATTATTCTAACAAAAAATTATAATATTTTCCGCAAACTCACTTAACGCTTTATGCTTTTATTATCTTTTAAAGAAAAACGTAATGAACCATAAGAAAAAAGGACAGCCAGGGAACTGTTTACTGCTCGCAGTCAGCTAAGACTAAAATAGAATAATTTATATCGGTAATTTATGAAATTAATTAATTTATTGAAAATAAATAAATTAACCGTATTTTATTGATCATCAATCACTTGTTTACTAGAAAAGCTATCGTGGTTTCGATTGAATTGAGAATTATCCAACACTAAGATTTCAAGAATTTTCTAATTTTCTAAAGTAAAAACTAAATAAACAAACAAATGAAAACACAAAGTAATGGTCAAAAATATATTTAATAATCTGTGACAGCATATAATAAGTATTTTTTTTAAATTTAACTACGATTTATAATTTGACCTCGCAACAAAGAAATACGACATATTAACTAAGATTTACCGTCACTCATATAAAACGTTTGATAATGCCTGATTAAACGTAAACGCCACGTAACAAGCCACCTATAAACACAGTGACCTGACACCCCCCTGCCCACCCTTTCGCACACAGACGCAGTAGGTATGCTCGAGTGCGGACAACGCACACATGCACATGTAGGGGAAACTCGGTAAATGTAGGAGTATTACAGGAAAATATGAATCTAATAAAAACTGCTCATATAATTTTTAAATAAAATTGTACACTGAAAACAATAAATAATATTTTTGAACATTTTCCTCTTTGTTGTTGATTAAATTTATTTTAAATGGTTTCGTACTGAGCAATATAAAAAGTGAAAAATTATTAATTAAGTTATTTTCAGCTATAAAAGTCTGACGTAGGTAATATTAATGAAATACTGTTACTAATGTAGATATGACGAAAAACAAACATTCTTTAAAATATTAAAATGTACATGAGATTGATTATTTTGTTTCCGTTTTGCTAGTAGGCAAGGCGCGGCGTTGAGTTCCACGTTGTGTCTAAAAAGTGGGGAACAGAGTTTCTTTAAAAAAGTCGCTTTATATATGTGTAATCTATAATATGTGAGCGTTTCTATACAACGAGTAATGTGAAAGAATTTTTCAAACTGTACAAAGTATGCAATAAATATGTACCTACAGCATTAAGTTAAATTATGTTTCCTCTGTTAGGTAAATATAAATATTCATACTAGCATGACAAAATTACAAGTTTTCATTATGCGTCGTCATTTTTTATTTACTTTTGTATTATTGACATATTGTAATAAATGTATTATTGGATAATTATACTAACTTATTATACCATTACAATATTTTTTCGTAGAATATTGACTTTTGTTCTTTCTTTTGCAAGTTTCACCTAAAATTACATATAGTATATGCAATTTTATATTCAAGTAATGTTTATATCTATTATCTTTACATAATAAAAAAGAAATCCTTAAAAGAACATGTATGTACGTATAATGCATCTATACAAAATACTCAGGATGTTTTTCCTATTTTATCTATAAAAGTAAAATGTGACACAATTCTACGTAGCATATATTGACGCTCTCATCAAAGCCTACTTTGTCAGAAATCGCTTGTCGATTAGGAAAAATCGAGGTCATAGGGGCTGACAGTAGGGGTCATTATGCAAATCTACGATTTACCGATCCGTGGGCTATGGATATATGAGCAGTGAGTGTTGTATGCTTGGAGATAATCATTTGTTACGGTTTTACGTTTATTCATATTTTTTTACGTATATACGTAATTCAGTTATAAAATAATTAATTACGTTGTATTAAAATTGTATAATTGAGAAGTATTTTTTTATACCTCAATTGTATGCAATTTATCTGTTTTATTTAATAATTTAATCGTGGAAATCAAAAATCTTATTTATTGTCTCGGGCTTTTTAATTACATCTATTTTCTTGTATTTTTTGATTTCGATTTAAATCCAAAATGTCGAGGTTGGTTCATATTTTTACGTTTTGCAACCAGGAAATCGTTACTAATAAAAACCTTGTTTCATAAACAATATATTTTTGAAAATCTTAACCATTTTTTGGTTTCGTGGTTGTTTTGGTTTCGCATTTCCTATTTGTAATTAGCACGAGAAAAGCTGTTCACTTTCAATATTTTTTACCATCAGTTCAGTTGAGTCCTTTCACGGCTAACGAACGTGTCAGTCAAGCACAAATCACGTGGCCAATGTTACATTACATGAAAAATATAAAGAATATTGATCGGTGAAAAGAAGTAAAAATTAAATTATTAATAAATTCTTCCTTTATGATATTTTTATTAAATTAAATCTTTTTTTTTGTTTGCAGACAGCTGTTGACGTCCGTAGAAGCAGCCCACAGCCCGGCCACTGTTGTTCTCCCCCCCGCTCCTTAAACCCCCTCCAAGATTGCTGCCACCATGGGTCGGAAGAAAATACAAATATCACGGATCACGGATGAACGGAATCGGCAGGTTAGTATCTTTCTATACTAGCATTATTTAAATTGTATATTCTACATTACGGCCCAGTCTTTTCATATAACTTTGAACACATGTCAAAGTTATTTCTGAAGGATTAAGCACAAACTATCACAATCAATAATGTTTACAATAGACTATAACATCCTAGATTATTCATAGAATAGTATTTTCGTGTATATGTCCCTTAGAAAATTTTGTTAATTTAATATGTAAATGATAATAAAGCAACAAAAACCATGTAAAAATATAGATTTTTTAATACAATTCAAAAATCACAACATAATATTTAGGAAAAACTTTGTAAGCTTAATTTAATACGTTTTGTATACAAAATATGATGTATGGTTCATAAATTCTGTACTTTTAAAGTTATATTATTAGAGTTAGTTAAGCCAATTTAAATGCAGACAATAGAGGTGTTTGTTACATTGAACGCAGGAGTAGTTGCAATGTCAATGGCAAAGTAAAGGTAAAGTGCAGGTTGCACTTTATGTATGTTTATATGTAATTGTGTAGTTTTTCTGAAACAAAAAATATCCTTTGTATTAAAATTAGTTGATAAATTTAATAATTATTTAGGCATTTATTTATTTAATTTTTACCACGTTTAGACACGTCTTAATTTTGGTTCTTTGAGAAATGGCTGAGCATATATTGCTCGTGTTGGCATAGAGAATCAAGAGCTAGGATTTTCAGTTCATAGTTTATCCTTAAGCATATTATGCGATATTAATCTTATGATATTAAAATATTGTGTAAGAGTCTTGTTAAAAAAATAATCATTAGAAAGATATGTATTCAATATACACAAAAAAATATATGTTAATGTTGTTGTTCTTTGTTTACTTAATATTCAAAAATTTTAAGTAAACAAAGATCAACATTAGGTTTAACCAACCAACCCGCAATATTTTTAAACATAGTAAAAAGTGTAAAATAGAGTGAACCCGTAGTGTAGATAATAACAAAATCATAGGGTAATCTGCTGTAGGATTGGTAAAAAAAACTCGAGAATATAATATAAAGACACTCCGTTATGACCATTGAAACTGAATGCCACACTATCACTAAATTATCTCAACACAAAATAAAAATTATCAATCAATCAACAGTCACTCCACTAATAACACACTACATTACACTATCACTACAACATTGTAAGCCATGTAAATTGAATACAAGGTTGTGAAAGGGTGAAATGACCTTAGCGTTCTGACCCTACAGATGGTACATGGATATATCAGCACAACTCGGCGCGGGCATTATCGCAAGGGACAATGACCGCTCCCGCTTGTAATTTATTAATTATACAACTACATACATTTGTCCAGTATTCTTGGAGCTATTAAGCTTCTTCTTCACCATGTAAATCTAGTTAATGGTGTGGTGGGAGGAGCTCAAAGCTAACTGGTTTTAGTTGAGACGGCTGTAACCAAGTTGCGAAGGTCAATTTGCTTTTTTTTTCGTATGTTAAGTTAGAATGTAGGTGACAGTGCAGTGGATATGTAGTTTTTGTATAAATAATTTTTTTAATATTAATTAATTAAAGGTTAATTAGAAAAATATGAACATACGGATTGAAATAATTATTTTTGTAACTTTATATTTAAATACAATATTATTTTGATAACAATATTTTTTTCTCATGAACAGGAAATGAAAATGAGGGCAGATTGTGCATTTTTATTTTCGATAATAAGTATTAATTTCTTTTTTTAATGTTCAATTATAGTTTTTGCATTCGATTATTTTAATATAACTGTACATATGGCAGAAAATATTTTAAACCAGTTTCACACTTGCTTTTAGCAAGGTTGCCTGGTGTCAAAACACTGCGCTTTCCGCTTTTTCCTGAAATTGAGACATTGCACTTTGAGTGGACACTCTAACTAAATATTTCTTTATATTGTAAAAGAAATAATTTAGTTAAAAATACAAAAATAGCACTAAAAGGGTTCGAAAAAAACATAAAACTGAAAAATATATAAATTGCATTAGGTTCATACATATATACATATACTACATAGGTACATAGGTAGATAAGCAGAATGCCCTTGTGACATTTCCTTGTTATTAATTTTTCTCGTATTTATAATTCAATTAGCGTATTTACCACGGCTTCTCTACAGTTTATTTAAGTCATTGCTATTAAAAAAAATCATTTTAATAAAAAAGAACTGATCCTAATATCTAAAGTAGAAGCCCGTTTAAAGGATTTCATTTCAAGCCAGTCACAGCCCAGAGGCACAAACGTGCTACTGTTAATGCGACAGGTTGTAGGTTCGCTCTGGTAACGAGGCAAAGGCATGTTCTTGTATTAAATGTAAAAAATTGGAATACCATTATTTCGACGCTGGAAAATACATGAAAAGCAAACCAAATATATCTTACTTATCTTATTTTTATCTTTATTAAGTACCTAATAGAAAATTGACAAATTGACCTTCAAAACTTGCGGTAGATACACTGTCTAAACAAAAACCAATTTTATTCCATTCTCTCCATAAAATTAAATATATTTACGTAGCACAGGAGATGCTTATAAAAAGAAAAAAATATATAACTCATAATCAAGGAAAAGCTATTAAAAGGCAACTCTGTGTAATTATCAGATAAAACCATAACAAACCCTGTACATAATAAAAAAACAAATTAATTAAGTAATAAAAAAACTATATGCAATATTGCAATCCATTACTGTTAACTTCATAAAAGAAATTGTCATTTTTCGATTGACCAATTAAAAGCTTTAAGCTTGTAAATAAATATATTACTCAAACAGTCGGTAAAATTATTATGACTGAACTTTTACAATCCAAGACATTTAATAACAATACACTATGAAGCAATTATATCGTTCATGAAGTTTAACAAAGTTGTTGCCTTCAATTTAAATTCGTATAGTCAATAAATATTACTCCAAGACTTACTAAATTAAGACCATAAAATAATAATTGTTTACAAATTGTTCTTAAAACAGAAAGATACTTTTAAAAATATAATATATGCGATAATAATTAGTACTAAAGTAATCAACGAGAAACACATTATACTGGTTTAGCTCTGTACTGGTTTAAATCGTTTTGTGTGTGTTTTCGTATTTATTGTGTGAAATATTCTTATACCATGTAATATTATTAATAATTGAATTGACATAGTTCTGATACCCCTTTCTTCATATAAGAATAGAATTTAAATCGTGGTTAGGCTAACAGATATTTAATGCAGCTTCACGCTTTTTCCCAAAAGGAAGACAGAGGGAATTTGGTGGCAAGACACTCCGTTCCCCACTCTTCACTGTATCTTCTTGACTCCGAGTGGCAATTGAACCTATAACCGTCGTGTTAAAATTTCGATTGAACAAGAAATTAACATAGAATGAAAGTAATTTTAACAAATTTCACATAATTTTCAGGTGACTTTTAACAAACGTAAATTCGGTGTGATGAAGAAGGCGTATGAGCTCAGTGTACTCTGTGACTGCGAGATTGCGCTTATCATCTTCAGCTCCAACAACAAACTGTATCAATATGCCAGCACGGATATGGATAAGGTAAGAAAAAATACTATTATAGCAATATAATGACAGTTTTTTAGTTTTAACTAGATTTATTATCAGAACATTTTCTATAGCTCTATATAGTTACATGAAATTTCTTGTTAAAATGTTATTTTACTGTCAAAATTTTATTCAAACATTTCATAACTTAAGTAACTTTATTAATAATGAATATCAATTTCAATTGTTTACTAAATAAAAATATTGTTGACGTTATTCATTTAATTTTTTGTTTATAAAACCTTAGGTGAGTGCGTAATATTTTGGTAAAAATAATAATTAAGTAGTACCCTCGGAAGTACTTAAGGTTACTATTGAAAGTAAATAAAAACAAGACGTTGTTAACGTGTATTTCGGCCTTTTCTCTCAACCTTCAATATTTTTATTTTAAACAATGCGCCTAGAAGGCTATATCTCGAAAATAAAAAACAACAACATAAACATTACTAAAAATAAAAAAAGCTTCACGCTGTATCCCGCACGCAGCAAGATGAACCTAGTGAATCAAGTGAAAAAACTTTCCTTTCCCCACTTTCTAAAAATTTAAAAAATAATAATATAGATATTTGACATTTGAATTACAGGTGTTACTTAAATACACGGAATACAACGAACCGCACGAGTCCCTGACCAACCGCAACATCATCGAGGTACATTAAGTACGGCGTCATCTGTGTGCCCGTGGTCAATGCAATGTCCATGCAATCTTGACTTATCCATTAACAGCGCTTATACTCACATATATACCTAATAAAACCTTTTGTGTTACTAAACAAACCAAAAAATATTAATAAAATCTCATAAAATACACTAATCGAGTAGATTTAGGTCGATTTGATGTTGTATACCTCCACGGTACCTCAGTACGTAAATAGAACACCGATGTACCAGCATGCCGGTTTATTTCCTGTTAGAAAAAATACGGAGTTAAACACCAGACATCCAGTTGTATACTAACAGTTTATGACCAGCTACCCCAAATATTTATGTTACTTTTTCCTTGTGCAGCATGGATTTTATAAATATTTTTGTGTTTATTTGTATCAAGCGCCTACCTGATAGATGTTACAAGGGTAAAGTCAGTGTTGTACCATTGCATTCGACTCAACACACATATGTACGCTAAAAAGTTTTCACGTATAACTTAGTAGTACTGCTTACTAGTTGTTATAGCACTTACCCTCCACTACATACTGGCAAATAAATATTATGACACAAAAATTTTTTTGAAACTAACGGTGTGTACAGAGGGTGATTCTAATATTTAATTTTGAGTTGCATGCGAGTTATACAAATTAGTATTTATAATTTGGGCTCGTCAAGCCACCTGAGCTGGTTTCGCTGACACTTACAGGCACTAACGAAGAAAGAGCATAAGAACGGAGTGATGTCTCCCGACAGCCCTGAAGCGGAACCTGAATACAATCTGACACCACGGACCGAAGCTAAATACTCAAAAATTGACGAGGAATTCCAAATGATGATGCAAAG